>CAEGAF010041783.1:0-19239 GCA_903067075.1 Micropoecilia bifurca | reverse complement strand
TATATATATAAAGTGGGCATACATATCATTCAACCCATTTATCACATATATAATTTGACCTGAAATAGGGCTTTTCTCCTTCTCCCCGTGAAGATATGATTAAATTATCAATCCGAAGTCAATTTGGAATTCGTATAAGATAATTTGCTCAAAAATTTAAATATTTCAAGGTGCTTCTCAAGTTTTCCAAATCAGCTATCTAGAATTCAAAACAAACTATGAGATGTTTTAGATTTAAAGTTTTATCAGTAATATTTTATCTTTGCGATATCCCCCTGTGTTTTCTTATGTAAAAAAGAAAACAAAACGAAACCTAACTCAGAGCTGTGAAGAAATATGATACCATCAATCCATCCTTTTAAAATTTCATATTCCCCACGTATTTAGATGCCCCGTGAAATCAATTTATTCCACATAAGTACATACTACCAAAAGTTTATTAGCCACCTTGAGCCAAGAATCTTAATTCACAACAATTTGAAGAATGTGCTCCTCAAATCCATTAAAAGTAGTATATCTGAGCTAAAGGGCAAATCCAAAAAAAACCAAATTCATAAATTAAGGATTGAAAACTGAGGACAAAATGGGTTGTTGCACAACCAAGTAACTACTTCTACACAAGAAAGTTCTATAACCACAAACCAAAAAATAATAGCAAAAACATTTCACAAACTCTCTTGACGTCATAGATTGACGAGGTGACGTTTGTTCTGTTAATTCCAAAGAAAAATGACAGACATAAATATATAGAAATAGAGGACTTCGTGTTTCAACATGTAAACAAGCTGGACTGCATTATGTGGAATATGACAACATAAATACTCCTCCTGTTCTACAACTTGCGAGTAGTTATTGCATGAACAGCAGTGGATGTTGAAATGAAGAAGAAGCTTGGGAAATGTACCCTCACAGCTTCCACAGAAAAAGAAGATTGTTAATAGCAGGTTCAGACATGTTCTTAACAGCTAAAACCTGAAACTGGAAAACACCCAGGAGTGGATGTGCCAAAGGAGTACGCTAAGGTCAAACCGTGCAATCAGCCCACACCCACAATAAATAAATAAATATTTTAATGTAACATGTTTGGCTAAACAGACCAGATTCATCTCATGTTCAAATTCAGAATAACAAAACATAAGAAAAAACAGCTGAGACTTGGCCATAGAGAACAGCTTCATGTTTTCTAACAACCAAACATGGCATATCAACACAAACTCTGCACAATAGCCGTCAAAGATAGCGGTAGAGGAGGAGTGATGGTTTGGACTTGCCTTTTTTGTTTTGATGACAATGCTCTCAAGCATATCATGAAATCTACAACAGAGTGACTGAAAAGTAGGATCTGAATTAAAATCAGCTCAGTAATAACACTCAGAGGAAATTATGCTTGTTATACTAACTTCAGTTAAGCATATTGTATTTTTCTGAACATATCACAAACATTTAGATATAAAGGGGGATATGGAAAACAAAAGAAATATCCAATGATGACAAAAGCAGACAAGTATTTGTATGTAACACAAATATATATAGGCCTACTGGTCTTTAAGATAGTATATCAGAAGAATTCATACATGTCTATAAACATAATTCTGTTACTTTTAAGTGTCTAACACTAGAGGTTGTAAGTCCATTAACGAACCTGAAGATTGATTTTCATATTCATACCTTGATCTTTTTGACATTTGGTCAAGTAGCCATTGGAATCTTTTTTATGGGATCAACAAAAAGTCCTGCATCATTGTGAAGCAGAAAGAAATAATCCGTGCGTGGCTTTCAAATCTGTTTTAAATCAACCTCTCAAAACCGTATGAAATTTCATCAATTCTGAATCAAATTCAATGCAACCCATTATACTGATAAGTCATGTTATGCTACAGAGAGTCCAACTCTTTAGTAATTCCAAGTACACATCAAGTATATGAAATAGCATAATTACTTTTAATTTTCCAACTGAGACCGTCATGCAAAATTTTATGCGGCTAAAAAATATTTTTCATGTCATCATCAAATGTGCAGTTACCACCCTCCCTCCAAAAGAGGGCATGATAGCACTGCTATCATGCCCTCCTTATCAGGAAGAAGGAGGCGAATGCATTTAAATTAATTATGTCTATAGCAAAAGTAAAGCTAGAAGAAAAAGAGTTTGGAAATTCAAGAATGTGATTTTAAGGCTACAGTGACATTTTGTAGATACAAAACCAATCGTTCTCCCTGAAGTGTCTGCATAAATAAAACAATTTGAAGTCTTACAGTTTGAGTGAATTCCAAACTTGTACACAGAGTTCTTTTCTCTGCTTTTTTTTGTTGGTGTTGCTGTTGTCGTATTGATCCAGGCAGTGACTTACTCCTTTTTTCCCTTGCTAAAAAAAAAAATACTGGCTACACTAGTTTGACATCAGCCAAGTGCTGCAATTAAATCTGGCATTAAAGCAGGCACTTTGCCTTTGTTTAATTAGATCTATTCCCAACTGAGACTGGATAATGTAATAGGGGCAAAATGCCCACAAAGAAATCAGCTGTAAATGTAAACATGTATTGGATGAAACACAGACAGGTCCTTTCAAAAGTATTCACAAGTATTTATCTCTGACCAGTCTGCTGTGTTACTCGGCGTTACAATGCAAAACCTCCAGGGCCTTCACAAAACACATGGTCTCATTTAGAGGTATCAGAGTAAAAGGGGCAGAATACAAATTGACACATTTTAGATTTTGCTTTGTAAAAACAATAAAAATTTGCAAACACTTTGCCTTTACCTCATATTTAGGCGCTGCTTTATGTTTATTGAACCCATCGAAAGTATGTTAATTATCGTTGTTGTGTCATGATAAGATGTGAACAAGTTTAATGACTGCTTTTGTCAGGCACTGTGTGATAGACATTTCAATGATCTCTACTTCATATACCAGATACAGAGTAATTTAAATTTGTTTTGAATGTACCGTACCTGCTTTTATAGGTAAAAAAAAAAAAAAAAATCATAAAAAGCCCAGTTTTCGTGTAGCATATGCAGACAAAACTGATGAAGAGATGCATGAGATAGTTACAAGGAATGTGCAGGCAGGATCCCACGGTATGCATATTACCGTGCACGCAGAGTGCATGTGGGTGATCATGACTTCTTAGGAAGAAAATTTTAATTAGGGTATAACAAACACAGACTCCACCACAGGTTTCTACCTGAACATTTAGTCTGAAGACTATGATTAAAAGCTTCAGACGCAGCCAATTAAAACACAGATCAAAGGGGTTCCTCTGCAAAAAGACATCAGTACAATCATCGCAGAAGTGAGTACGAGCAGAGGTGTAGGGGTCAGACGCTGCAATTAGCTGCTGGTCCGACCGCACTGTAACAAAAATATAGCTTTTTTTAAATTATTTTTGTTTGGCGCTGACTTTTATACACTTAACAGAATTGATGTTTTATTAACTCGTGTGTTTAATGACGCTGCTCTTTCAATTATATCTATAATTGTGAAAAATGTTAAAGTGCATCTCCAGCTTCTGCACATGCATTGCACATATAGTTCTAAGTGGGAATTTATATAGTCTATAAAAAGATTGACATCAACATAGAGACGTTTAAAGGCAGTTTTAATAATCTTAAATTATTTGATCCAATACATTAGCTAGAAAAATATTTCCTTCACTATTCTGGTTTTTAGTGAGAACAAATAATCTTAACTTAGTGGAAAAGTTTATGCCACCTTTTGAGAGAAAAAAAAATTCCTTTTGTACGCTGGTTTCAACTGCATGCATGAATGCAGGTTTAATTAAAGCACCATGAATAATGATGTCACAAGGTGACATTTCAAAGTAGCACATGAAACGGGCATCCCAACAGCTGTCCAACAGGCTTCTGATCGCTAAAGGGCCTGATGAAGAAAGGGGTTCATCTGTTCGGTTGTTTACTTTACCACGGCTCAGGCTGCAATGTAATGAACTGCTCACATCTGAGGCAGAATCGGCAGGCAGCCAGCAATTGTTATAGGTCAAATGTTCAGTTCAATCCCACTGCTGGCATCATGTGCTCGAGGCGTACATTTGAGCAAAAAATTATACAGAAGATAAGCAATTAGTGCTCGGCTTAAACACAATTTTTAAAGCAAAAGAAAAATTACCCAGTGTTTCACTCTGTGTATTAGCAAAAACAAAAAACGAAAAAAAAAAAAAAAGTATCAACAACAATAACATCACAGAGGATGCATTTTGAGGTAGAGCAGAACAATCAGTGCTACTTTTTCTTCTGTCTTTTTCTCAAAATTAAGTTGGCTCTTGCTCTACAGAACCAGTCAACCAAGCACTAATGATGGGAACTCATATACTCAGATAATGAATAGAAAACAACAGAAAACACAGTAAAACAAACAAGTTTCAAATTAAAAGGGGGAAAAAAAAACAGTTGCTTAGGAACAACCTCAGCTAAACCTGACTATGACGCCCCCCCACCTTCCACCCCACCTCACAACACACACACACACACACACACACACACACACACACACACACACACACACACACACACACACACACACACACACACAAATTTAGAGCTATGAGCACCATAGGAGACTAGATCAGATGCTTCAAGAAAAGTTAGGGTTATTTCTCGCTGTTCCTAAGCAACAAGTTTGCTGTTTTCTAAGCCTTCGCTATATCTCAGATGGCTCCGCTGGAGATTTAATAGTCAGGGACAGAAATTAAGCTAACCGCAAAACTTTAGCAATTTTTCAGAAGTCTGCTCTTTGTTAGAGGAAGGACAACAAAAGACCTGCTATCACCTTGATAGCATTATAGGAAACTAAAAAGAATGAACTAGTAGTTGTAAAAAAAAAAAAAAAAAAAACATTATCCTTTTTTTACACCAGGACAAATGGTTTAATCAGTCAATCTTCTGGCTGGATGGTGTAAAAGCATGTGATGAGAAATGCTGAGCCGCACGATTTCAAATTAAATATTCAGCTGCTTTCGAGACAAGAAGAAAAGCAAGATAATGTCTATGAATTTGTTACACATTTTAGCCACATCAGCTGCAGGGATGACACTTAAAGATGAGCAACAGGAAAAGCTGACATATGCTTCGACTTAACAGGCATGTGATGATTTTGCAGTTACTATCCAAGTATACATATTAGGGTGGCAGATAAATAAAAAATCTAATTAGGATAATTTCGTAAGGAACCCACGGTGGCAAAGTTTTACCGTTTTGGAATACGTAACAAAGGCAATGTAATGAAAACAGATGGCAACCTATATTTGCATTGGCAGAGCATCTTTTATATTTAACCCTCACACTCCGAGGGGCTGGTTGGCAAGGCAACAGATGCTACGGTCTGTTTTCCATGTCTGCATCTCAATAGTCCAGATCAGCCTCCTTATCCCTCCATCTTCCTTGAGGGGCCACGAGTAAGGCCAGGCAGGTATTGCATGTGTTGAAAAGGTTTGGTGTTACTCTGACAGGCAATTTGCTGCCAGTTCACTTTATCCTTCATCAATGGCTCTCAAATCCATGCCACTGATCTTTATCTGCAGGTTTAGCAGTAGCAACCACGTCAGCTTGAAGTGATTATTTAAGTTTGAAATTGGCCGAGTAAAACTTTGTCCAACTTATTGATGTCAGAAGTCTCTTCTCATTGAACATTGCACATTCAGAGTATCGGTCGGGTAAACCGAAGAACCAGATTTCCTACGTTGGTGGAGTGCAAATCCACACCTCACTTTTCAAATATTTATTTGCAAACAAGCTAAGAAGCATTTCCCAATACTCAACGCAGGTCAGAAGTTTGTATGAGCTGTTTTACAATTCTGGTGAAGTAATAGTATTATGATATGAAACTTCTGTTGTTTTTTTAATACATAAAAATATATATTCTATTTAATGTGAATTTATTTTAGGGTTTTTGTCTGATCCAGAGGTTATGTTCAGAAAATAAAATGCAGACAGACATGTGAAGAAAAAAAATAGGACAATTCTTTAAATCATCTTCAACACTAATTTAAAGAAATAGCTTGCTTAAAGTTGAACCTGGTGGTAGCACATGAAAATTATGTGAAACACATCAAATTAGTTTAGTAATGGATAAAACAGAACAACATTAAGACTCTGAAATGGATCCCAATACCTAATAAGAATGAAATAATTTCCAATTCTGATTAAAAAAAGGAATAGTGGTCAATTATCCAACCAGAATTTTGAATAGAAGATTGTTGATAGCTACAAAAAGAATGTGATAAAAGGAGCAACTTGTCAGTAGAAATTAAAAAAAATAAATAGGAGTTCAAAACCTGTGAAAGTCCCAAAATGGATTGGCATCCATGACTAATTATGTTTGTAAACTTCTGATCTTTATGAAGTGAAACATAGCACTGCTATTGAAATACTATTTTGCTATTTGATATTTTATTGTAGATAAGCTATCCTAAACATTTGGCACTTCATTTGTGGCTTGAGATATTTGGATGTAGATCAAGTCTCTGTGTGATGCCTCTCCTAACTGACAGAAACTGATTACCGACCAAAATATCAAACACAAACAGGCAAAATGATTTGCTCATACGTTTTCCCTGAGTTGTATTAGAACTCGACCTATCACAAAGAAGATCATTTCTGATCAGCCACGCACATGTCCAAACAAACAACAAAACAAAGAAGAAATAACAAGTTTACTAGGTTGGAAAATACATTTTTCCAGAAGAACACTTTCGTGCAAAACTACAATGACATTTTCCAACAGCAAACTGGCATCAAAATACATAATATGGTAATAATATGAAAGACAGCAAAGAAAAAAACCTTTAAAAACAGAGGATATATTTTTTGTTTTTTGCTGGGACTCTAATAATTCATTAATTGCATAGATTTAGCACACAACAATTTGTAATGCAATTAATTGTAATAGCCTTTTTAATACAAACGTTATATTAGAAAGTTAGTCTTAATTAATGCCCCGTTTGTCTTACACTTGACAAGCACACACACACTTTCCTTTGTGTTCATATATCACACAAAATCAAATCATTATAGTAATGTGACAAAATGCTCCAGAAAAGCTCCACGGTACTTAAAATGAACTCTATGAAATTTGACCAAAGAGTCCCCCCCCACATAATAGGTTTCTCCTCGCAATTGTACTGCCTCGACACAATTGCTGGCAATTCAAAGCTTCAATCTCCTTCGTGTGAAGGAAAAAAAAAATCTGTCTTTGATTCCTAATACCTTTCTGCAAAGCTGACAGCAGACTTGACACTAATTTTGGATCCCACCTGATTTGCAGATACCTGTGCAGCCCCCCCTCATCCCCTCCTCCTTGGGCTCACAGAATGACACCAGCGCGTCTGGAGCAAACCAGCAGCAGAGCAGATGTTTCGCCGCAGCTTGTTAAAGGAAATTGACTTCGAGGAGCCGGTGGCTGCATCTGTTCGCTGAAAGTTAATGATGAATATAGTTACTCGGGGAAAGGTTTTGTAGTCTACTGTGCTTTGTATTGAGAAAAAAAAAAAGCATTAAAAAAAAACTAATTAAAAGGGGGAAGAAAACAGAATGAGTCATTTAAGATAACACGAAACTGCCACAGTTGGAGTTTTTCTTGTTAAGTTTATGTTATTTTAGATTGTTAAAAAGAACCACGTGTTGCCAGCAATCACAGCGCCGAGCCTCTGGAGGAACTTCCTGAAGGGGGAATAAATGATAAGCAACAGCTCGGCGTTCACCTGCTGCCACGCAGCAAGGCAGACCTGGTGCTTTTATGTCCATTTGTTATAAATTCATTTCTCCCACAGTTTGTCCCACAGTTTGATTCCCGTTTTTACGCCGTTGTTTGCATTCATCTTTCCCTGTGTCACTCAATCTGCCTTCCGACAGTTTCTGCTCCAAGTTCCCAGCCTGCTGTGTTTCCAAACGTTCCCTCAAGCGAATTAGCTGATTGTTTTCAGTGTATAATAGTGTCTCCTCTGCTACACAGAAGCTGCGCATTGGAGGTTGCAAAATGCACGTCTGAGAGAGACTCGGCTGCTGTCTCTCTGAAAATCTGAATAAATGTGATGAAAATATGTTTCAGATTCTGGAACGGCATCAGTACATTCTCACGGTTGTTGGTTCGAAATGAGGCTGCAGTCGATGTATTATAAAACAACACATCAGCATTACAGTGTTTGCAACCAAGCAAGACTCTTCTGCTCATCCTAATTTGCATACAAACTGAAAACAGATGAAAGAAAGTGGCAAAGTATTGGGTGAAGAGTTATATGTGTAAATCACTCATCGGCTCAACCCTTCATGCAGCCTCTTCGGTTTTACATAAAAGCACCAAATTGGTAAATATAAATACAAAAGATTCCTGCAGCCCACATTTTAGCCTCCTGTGATTTAGAGTCATGCTCTTTGTTCGCAACGGTTTTCTTCAGTGTGTGGTGTGATTAACAGAAAAAAGCAAGCCTAAGAAGAGTGAAGTTACAAACAAGTAAACCAGTTTTGGTTAAATTAATACTTAGAGAAGTAGAGCAGGTTTTGTGATGATATTTTGCCAGATATTTAGACAGCATATACCATAGAAGTACACTGCAAAAAACCCACATTACATGTGATTTTTAATTGTCATAATTGATCGACGGAGCTGGAAACAAGGGTATCCTGGAAGAAAACCTGTCAGAGGCCGGGGTGGAGATTCACTTTAAAGCAGGACACTGATTTGACTTACAGTCAGGGATACGATTAAATAGTTTTGATAAAGTATGTGCAAAAGCGGGCTACACTTATCAGATATTTTATCATTGAAAAACATAAACATCATTTTCACTCCACTTGCTGGTCTGTCACGTAAGATTGCTACAAAATGTATTTTGTAACATGATGAAGTGTGGAAGAAAAACCTATAGATGTTTGACCACTTTGGCCATAATAAAACACATACGGTAACCTTTATCAAAATTACAACACTTCTCCTTTCTGAGCGCTTAAAACGACGTCACGAGAAAAAAGATTTTGTCTTAACAAACTGTTGCTCCTGTTCTCCCTGGTCATGTATGAAGACACTCGTGTTTTGGTGTTGGGTGGGTTGAGATAAACGGAGGAGTGCTGCAGAGGACGCGAGAGCCACATTGCCACGGACATTAGTAATTACACTCTCCTGTGGTTTTGAAGCACAACCAGCAGATGAGGCATACATTTTACCTCGCTATAAATATAATTTAAAGTTGAAGGAATAATTATTTTTGAGATAAACAGAGGCAATAAAACAAGCTCTGCGATGGACTGTCAGGCGAGGAAAAGCCTTCGCCTTGCTTCCTCTCTCTGTAAAACGTCACATTAAACGAAGGATGGCATGGTCTTTGACAAGTGGAGTTGTCTGATTGGGCAGGGCAGACATGGCAGCTGCAGTGGTGGGAAATGTTATCTTTGAAGGTTTTTAGTTTTTTTTTCCTTCTTCTGTTTCACATCAGTAGGCTGTATATAGGCATGGCATTTCCTTGTTGCTTTAGCAACAGGGAAAGAAAGAAAGGAAGAAAGAAAGAAAGAAAGGGTCTTCTACCTTTCTTCTCAGAAATACATATCCCTATAAATTCTCCCTCTTTCACTCCAGTTAAAGGGATGTGTGAAAAGCCAATTTAACGATACGCAGTGCATGTTCGCCTTGGCATACGTGTTGGTTAACTATTGAGGGAGCCATGTGGATGACTATCATCAATTAAAAACATCCTTTAAAGGCTGATTAATCAACATGTACGAAGAAAAGCCATATCTGAACATTTTAATTGTGCTTTTTTTCTTTAATTAAAATGGGTGCTTTCAAGCTTTAAAAAAAGAGTCAGTGTACCATTAAGAAATGTGAAAAAAAGTACTCAATGTGTATGTTTTTCCATTGGCAGAGTAGCACTTCAAACATAGTCCTCTCGATTCATAACAGTCATAACGAAGGCATCCTAGTTCTTTGGCGCCTGATTGCCGTTTGCCTGAGACTGAGAAGTCTCCAACTGTACTCTGTAGGAGTGTGACCAATAAAAATAGCCCAAGCTTTGTGCTAAGTGTGGCCTGTTATTGTCTCACCACTTTAAAGTGGGACCTCCCCCACTCCAAACACCGTCACCGCTCAGCTCAGCCGCCAGTGTGAACATCTTCATGACAAAAAAAACAAACGCAGAGAGGAGGTTAAAATGCTCACATGGTAACAGAAGGTCATTTTGCATCATGACTTGCAAATAACAGTTTGAGAAAACAAAGTATAATAGATGTCTTCTCTTTGAACTTTTTTGGTCCCATTTCAGATCATTCAACAAATTTTAATATAATATAAAGATACAATCGGTGAATCTAAAATGCCACTTTTCACATGACTGTATAATTTATTAAAGAAAAATACATAAATTCATAAATTCATGACAACCTGGCTCTCACCATTGTCAGCAGGGTGATCTTTATATTTAAATTGCAGAGTTAATTTAATCCCAGAATGTAACATAACATATGGCTTCCAAAGAAATATTTTCTGTACACATGACTGATTTTAGTAAGGCAGTTTTTGAGCAGTTTCAGTAGATGCAACATTAATCGCTATTTCATGTCCCTATTGGTAGGTTAAATCACTCACTGACGTCTAAGAAGTTCTTTTGTAAACATTTCCTGAATTAAAATATTGTTGACTTTGGTTCTCATCAGATTTGAAAATTTCTCTGCTTTGAGATCTTTTAGCCAACTTCAGGAGGACAATCATTTTTTTTCACAGCACCAAGTCTGTTGGAAAAGACAAAGAGCGTTAAAAATAATCTTACAATCAATTATGGACAGTTTTATTGAGGCATGCACACATTTTTCTTATTACTAATTCCCTTTTAGTCTTTTTCTTCTTCAGAGGTGTCACAAAGCATGGCACATGTCACATTTCTCAAAGTTACATCACACACACTGTGCCAAGATGTGTTCTTCATGTTTATACAAGGCCTGTCAGTAAAGATGATCCAAAAGATGTCGGCTCCTCTACATCAAATGAAAGTGGACGTGATGTTCAACAGGTATCCAAGTCTGCTAAAGTCTGCCAGGATTTTCTTTTAAGTTCTGTCCAGGTTTTCAAAGACAGTGATCGAATGACTGAAACCAGAGATGCACCAATCAGGCTCTGACTGGCTGATGCTGATTGTGATTTGTGTGGTTTTTTGTCACGTGGCTTGTCCTGCTTCTTTTTGGTTTTGGTTGACTGTGATGTTATTCCTAATGACTATAGAAACTTTTTGGTTAAAAATTGGCCTCAATAATGTGAAACAGCCTTTGCCAGACACTGAAAGTAATCCAACACAGGTTCCTTTATAGAAATAGTGGCTTTGAATCCAACAAAAACTGAAGGGATAACAAAATTATCCCCATTTACATTATGTATCTTAATTTTCACAGGAAATTGGAATAATGACCAATAAAATAAATTTAAGTAGTAAAGAAATGTTATAATGGTGATACACATGCAAATGGCTCTAAGATGTTTGCAGTTTATTAATCTCGTGAACAAGATTGGATCAGCACTCTGTCCATGTTGTACCCTGTTTCCTGACCAAGGTCAGTCGCCCATTGCTCTTCACATGATCAAGAGTAATCACCCACCTTTAACTTGTGAAGAAGGGCAGTGAATCATCCTTCTACTAAATTTATAAAAAGCATTGTTCAGACTGCACCTAAGTCATCATATGTGATATAGTTACAAGAATCATAAAGGATGTGTGAGTCATTTAATTTATTTATTTTTTTTCTATGGCACTTCACCCCACCATTTCCTTTTTTCCACCTCTGGTTGCCAATGTGTAATTGAGAGGCTTTTTTTCTGCAGCAGACTGTAAATTAAAAATAGGCAGCTTTCATTCAGATTTTTTTTTCTGTACCTGCTGGGTATGACTCAGGATTGTGGGGGGAGGAACTAGACATAATTAGAATGGCAACTTGAGTTCTCCATGAAAGGACTCCCAATTGATTACAAGGCCGACAGTGGGAAAACGCTGAACAAAGGTCAATTCAAAATCTCCAAATAGCCTAGAGTGGCTGTTTTGAACTCAGTTAAGTTCTAGTATTTGGATAAAGCCCAAACATGGAAAAACACCCAAACAAGACAAAAACACCTAGGGCCATTATCATTAGACATCATCTAATAAACTGAAAAATACACACACACAAATAAAAACTTTCTTTATCTTCATCCATCCATTGTCTTCCTCTTTCCTGAGGTTGGATTGTTGGTGTCACATGTCTAGGAGGGAAACCCAGACTTCCATTTCTTCATCAATCATCTCTTGCTCATTCTGGAAGATATAAATCTACTTACAGACCACAAGGGCTCTGAGTTCTGACAAAAAAATCTCCAAAGGGAGGAATCCAGAAACCATCATGATCAAATGCCACTTCGAATTACTCATTTTGATGCAGAGTCGCAGACGTTTTGTACACCTGAACGGCAGAGTTTTTCTACTGTCTCTTATGCTGATTCCCACCACCCTGTGGGGAATAGCTATGGCAACCTTTTGTGTCCTGGATCTTGTTTTTTGGTCTTTATCCACATCTCAAGACCATTGGTGAGAGTTAATGCATAAATGAATTGGTAATCTAAGATTTGAATTTGGTAAAGCTCTTTCTTCATGTAAAGCATCAAGCTGTCATCCAGTTCCATGCTACCAAACCATGTAAACAAGACAAAGAGCCATTTGAACTTGTATGTTAGATCCTTATCCTCCTCATCCAGAGGGAGACGTCTGCCTTTTCCTTGTGATTGGAGTTGATCTGCTTCCTGGCCGTTTCACACCCTCACAATTTACCTTTTGTGTTTTGTGGATTGAACCAATTTGGCTTTTTCAAAATGGATAATATGTCTCCAGAATAAAAAGATCAGAATGGGCAAGCTGTGTAATTTCAAGATGCGTGTTATTGACATCTGTTGAACGTGGAACTAATCAAGCGCCTCTTGTCCCTGAGCCTATAAGCGTCTGTCATCATTCATTCATCGATTTATTTGTATTGGTGATAAACCCAGGCTGTCGTGTGTTTATCGCCACGTACCATTTGGTCCTTCCTTCTTTTCTCTCCTCCTGTTTTGAGGGACACTTTTCGTTTCCAGCATATTGTGTAAGGATTCATCATGCTGTTGTTGTCACAGACTTAGCTGTCACACACTCATCAAATGCCAAGCTGTCACAAAGAATAGAGAGAACGCTGGCACACACACACACACACACACACAGGCACACGCATGTGAATGTAGAGGGAGGAGATCTGAAGTGGCCAAGTTACTGAAGATTTCATGCTGTCATTTAAGAACAACTTCTTTAAGGACAGATGCTTTGATCAAGTAGAAATCTTTTTTGACATTTATTAAATGCACTAGACAACAGCAGAGTAGCAGTGGAGACCCAGAGGGGTGGCTGTTTCTTTCTTCTTTTTTTTTTTGGCAAAGTAGAAACATGCTGACTTCAAGATAGTCAAATCCTTGTAACTAACATTTTGGAAATGTGTTTTTAAATACAATCCAACTAGATCCATGTCTATCTTCTGTCCAACAGAGTTATGAAAAATAATCAAAACACTGTATTGATCATGCATGCTGAATGGCTATAAAAATAATCTAAAGACTATTTTTATAACTCCTAATTCTTCACTTTTTTAAGCAGTTGGTAATATTAAATGTCCAGGTGAAGGTCAGTAAATAACCTTCCTACTTTCTAACGTGTCAAATGTCATAAAAGTTACAGGACCTTTCTGTCAATTTTTTCCAACATAATGCTTGAAATTTCAACTTCTAAATAAAATTTAAAACTTTATCAATTTACATCCCTCAAGCGGTTTCCTAGTACCAGTTGTTAATAAAGCTTCCTTTTTGTCTTTTCTTCTATTTCAGAATATTAGTCAGTCCTTTTGTACTATTCTTTTAAAAATGTTTTGTTGGTATGTAATAACTGGAAAGCTTTTACTGCAAATCACCACCAACGTATCTAGTAAAGTTTCCACACCTTGCTTACTTTATTTTATTATCCAGATAGATATTGGTTAACTCCTTAACCCTCACCACCGGAAATTCAATGGAAAAACAGCACACGGGCTGCAGGTTAAGGGGTTAAGGCAGCATAAGAGCTAATTTATGGATCATAAGTTGGTGGTGTAGTTATTGAAATGCTTGAGGAAACATATGGCTCTATCATGTGAAAACATTAGATATTTCACAGCCTGAATACATTCTGGTTAAGGCAGAGAAAACATGTTTTTTAAAGTAAGGCTGAAGCAGTGGAGCTTTACTTCGTTTTCTTCACAGTGGGAGAAAAGTAGAACGTAGTGCATTCACAATTATGTGTCTTTATAAAATCTTTGTGTTGAAGAGATTTTCCATCAGGGCAGCACTCAATTTGTGATCATTATCATTGTGCATTGTGCAAAGCGACGATGCCGGGACTGGAGTAAAGCATTGATGAAGCTGAACGTGTCAGGAAGGATCCTGGGTTGCTTTGGTTTTTTTCTTGTTTGTAGTTTTGGTCATTCGTCCTATTTTTCCAGTATTAACTCTGCCAGTATCTACCCACCTCTCCTCATTGGTTCCTACCGTTATACCCTGTTTAATCCCATGTAGTGGTCCATGTGCGTTCCTGCTCTCTGTGTTCTTCTGGTGGTTTGAAAGGTCCTGCTTTATTGCAAATTCTTCATTAAATCACTTATATTTATTTATTTCCACAGCCTGTCTGCCTTTGGATCCACTCACCACCAAACAACATGTCAAAAGGAGTGCATCCATGTGTATTAGCTTACATGTTCTCCGTCTTCTTCCACTTATCGGATGCACAGCTTGACCTCTTGCTCTGTGCTCATCTAATTTTGCTAGTCATAACAGATGGCGTCTCATATTCAACCTGGTTCTGCTGGAGATATTTTGTTAAAAGGTAGTGCTTCCTCTCCAATGTTAAGAGGCAAGAGATTCAACATGTTTCAATGTGAGGCTGAAGCAGTGGTGCTTTGTTTCACTGTACTCAGCAACTCAGCCTAGATAGATAGATAGATAGATAGATAGATAGATAGATAGATAGATAGATAGATAGATAGATAGATAGATAGATAGATATGCACATGCAATAGAAAAGATAAATTCTCATTGCTTACCAAGCTTATGACCAGATGTCACGGAGGTCAGGTTGGCAGTGCACCTTGCTCTGCATGTGCACTGCAGAGCAAGTGCACATGCAGACACACACACACACACACACACACACACACACACACACACACACACACACACACACACACACACACACACACAACAAGAGGCTTAAAAGCGGCAAACCGACAATACCACTTCCTGTGTTAAAGAAGATTCTTATATTTACAAATTGATTTTTCCAATATTCTCCATTAAATTTTTGTCCTGGAGAGCAGAATTCTTAGTCCCATCAATTAGAGCAAGTTGAACAAGTTGTGGAGGAGCAGCGACCCCAAATGATCACACCACCAACTGTCAACATGATGTTCTTGTTTTGGGCTGTTTTAGTGTCTTTGCCAAACATGAGATGGGCCTTTGTTTACTGATCATGAGTGTTTTTGACCTTTAAACGCTCCCATAGATCATAATTAAGTGCTGACTTTAACCCAGACAAGTGAAACCTCTTTTGAAACCTCCTGGTTAAGTTATCAGTGAGTTCTTGAAGTAATTTTCATAAACACTAATCGAAAAAAAAAAAAATTTAAAATCATCTTTGCGCAATGTTTTCTCAATTATAACCCAGACTAAATATTATCAGTGACTTTATGTGCCACCTGCTTGTGATTTTTTTTTTGTTTAAATAAAAGACTAGTCTGTTTTTTTGGGGGGGGTTGTTTTGTTTTCTTGCAATCTTTGCATCTACTTCATGTTGCCATACAGGTTCTTTTGAAGTCATTTTGTGATTCCACAAAAAATAAAAATAAAAATAGAAGAAACTCATAATGGGACATATACTTTTCACTGTGCTTTTTTTTCTAAGGCATTAGATAATTTTTGTGATTTAAAACTGATTAGTTGGTCTTTAAACCAGACTAAATAAAGCTGAATGACTTATGCACTTTGGTGTTTGTTGTTGCTCATGTTCTGTCTTCTCCAGACTATTTCTCCCAACTGTTTTACAGATGGTCTTGGTCCACTCTTCACTTTTTACATGCTTCTTCTTGTACCGCCTTCACCCCCTCTCCATCTGTCTCCTCTTTTCTGTTTACTGTGTTTATTTGTTCCATCTACACACATGGCTCATGGTCTGTTTTACTGTAGATGAGATAATCCTACAACAAATTTATCACAGCCACCAAAGACTGACACTAAGCACCCCAGAACCCACTCTGTCTGTCTTTCACTTTCGTTGCTTGCCGTTTGTTTAACATGCTGGCTAAGCCCCAGGAGCTGCGTGACGAAGCACAGATTAGTGGCTTACCGAGTGAAATCAGTTTACAGTTTTAACAAATCTTTCATCAAATGACAAACTGAACAAAAGTGAGAGTTAACTCTCTGCTCCATCTCTCTCAGAATAAACCTGCTTTTTTATGTTTCCCTTAACAGCATCTTCATTTGTCATGTTTCTGTTAAAAGCAAATATCTATGCAACCTAATAAAAAATAATTATAATTATTTCAGATTGTACCTTCCTTTGAAAGATTTTCAGCATGCCGGTATTACCATGCACGTCTTTATACCCTTCAAATTGATTCAACTTTGTGCAACTTCATATATCATATATCTTCATATATCTATATGCGCTATAATCACACATTTGGAGATTAGGTAAAGGAAAATGATTTAATCCGAAGTCTACATAATTTCATACAGTCTGAAAATCTGCTGATTTGTTTTTTTACCACAGCCGTGTTGTTTTCATGCTTCTGTAAGATATCCTTGTCAAGTTAAGGACTGCAGTTTGAGTGTTTTATCAGAAACCTGGCGCCTTGGATCCATGAATGATAATGGTTATCGGATGCAAAGTACACACAGAAAACCAGCAGGTAATGATTAGGACTGGCTGCTGGGGTTGTCTTCCCCTTTTTTTCCTCCTTCTGCTTCTCATATTGCTCCCTGTGTGTGTGTGTGTGTGTGTGTGTGTGTGTGTGTGTGTGTGTGTGTGTGTGTGTGTGTGTGTGTGTGTGTGTGTGTGCGTGTGCGCGTCTTTTACTCCTCACATCTTTTCTTCTGCTGCTGTGGCCTCTAGATCTACAGCAATCTATCTGACACACGATCTTTATTAGATTTATCACAGAGTCACCAGTTTTTTGTTTTTGTAATATTTTTGATCAAATTTCTGACAGGTTGTCGTTTTCACCTATCAAATCGCACTCGAATCAAATCCGTGCTCCAAGAAAGATTTTGCTCCTTGTGTCTTTGAAGCCTGGTCTTGCCATGTTATTCTGCACCTCAGATTCTGACTGCCCAACTGAGCTTCATATCTGTTTGCCTGCCAACCTCCAAACAACTCTATATGCAGCAACACCCAACTTCTACCTACTGTCTGAACTCTTGTTTACCCTACAAACCTGAAGAAAAAAGACAGAGCAAGACCCATTTATTGCCAGAGTCCAGTGTGAACCCCTTCATTTGCATTTGGCTCCAGGGCGCTGCCCCTTGTGGCAAACTAAGTTTTGCCCTTGCTTTGATGATAGTTGTTTCTAGTGTTGCAGTTCCGCCCATCCCTCTTTATCCAGGTTTGAGACCAGTACTAAGAACCATCCAGTGACATTATAGAAGGGATGAGACAAAGACACACCGGATCTGGTTTGGCATCCAGTCTGACGGAAAATTTGGGTTTGATTGTGTATGCAGAAAATAGAACACGTTAAAATCAACGGAGCCTTTTAAACACGTGGTCGAAGCTACGCAGAAATTCGATGGGAGCGACATGATTGAGACAGGAAGTGAAACGCGGTGGCAAAGTAAAATACGTAAAAAAAAAAAGGTAAATAACCGTTGCAGAAACCCGGAAGTTGAGAGAAAAAATGAAAAAGTAAATATGGGCCTGGCTCATATTTAATATGGTGGGATTTCCGACGCGTACTCTCACGTGAAAATACGATTTATTGTTTATCAGTACTAGAGTCGTGACAATCAAAAAATAATGCTAATCTAATAAGAGACTCTTTAATTTAGAGACTCTTTAATTAACGGGAACCAAATGTACTTACTTTATTCTTTCCTCATGCTGTATTTTTCAATCCTGTTTTTCCACTCCGCCGAGTGAGACAGAAAACAGGCACAAGAGGTGGTGCACAGCATGCTGATGTGACGCAAGTTTGAACCGCAAAATATTGCCGGACATCCTGTGAGGTGCCACACGCATAACTGCTGCCTTGTGCAAATGCATTTTAAGAGGACATTGAGAGAGACTTGATTTCAAGCAAATGGCCCGTGACTCAAGTAAGAAGATGCTGCGTCGTCTGAATGCACTTTTTAAATTCACACGCTTCAGGTGGTTTTGCACCTGGGACAGGGGGCATCCCTTTTGCAAACCTTTCTTTGCTCTTGATGTGACTGATATGATTCAATCTAAAGGTCAGCCTGCATGTAGAAAACAGCACAGAATTGGAATCAACCTTGCGAAAAGCCCACATTGTTTTCCAACAGTGTTTGTTCTCAGTTTACTTTGAGTGGTAATAGTTGTGAATATAAGTGAGAATGTCTACATGAACAGTATGTTATGATTTCCCTATGTTTTTTTAATCTCTGTTATGTCATTGATGAAATGTGTAAATATTCAACAATTTGAATTTTAAAATGTTCTTTTTGATGATGTTATGGCATGCTGAGGTGGGATGATGTTCAAAAAAATGTGCTAAAAATTGCAACAATAAGACTATTGGATCCAAACTTATCTGCATGACTCAACTCACTACCACCCTCTCATCTCAGCATGGCTGTGACTCACACTGAAAGCTTTTGTCTTTATTATGGATCAATGTATTCTGTGCTTTCTTTAAATAATAATAATAATAATAATAATAATAATAATAATAATAATAATAATAAAAGATACATTTCATGTAGGGCTGCACAGTGGAGCAGTTGGTAGAGCTGTTGCCTTGCAGCAAGAAGGTTCTGGGTTCGATTCCTGGCCAGGGTTTTCTGCATGGAGTTTGCATGTTCTCCCTGTGCATGTGCTGGTTTTCTCCGAGTACTCCAGTTTCCTCCCACAGTCCAAAAACATGTCAGGTTAATTGGCCTCTACAAATTGTCCCTAGGTGTGTGTGTGTGTGTGTGTGTGTGTGTGTGTGTGTGTGTGTGT
>CAEGAF010041777.1:0-25664 GCA_903067075.1 Micropoecilia bifurca | reverse complement strand
TATGAGTAACAAAAGCTTTTATTGACAGTTAGAATGAGTTAATGCAGCAAGTCAATATTTGCAGTGTTGACCCCTCTTCTTCAGGACCTCTGCACTTCTCACAGTGCGTGCAGATGACCTCACACCTGCCTGCTGCCATTTCTAAGCAAGCTCTGAACTGCTGGTAGCCCAATCCCACAGCTGGAAAACTTTTAGGTGCTTGTTGGTCTTTCTTGGGCGCCCTGGAGCCTTTTTGGCACCAATGGAACCTCTCTCCTTGAAGTTATTGATGATGCGATAGGTTGACTGAGGTGCAATCTTTCTAGCTGCAATACTCTTCCCTGTTAGGCTATTTTTGTGCAGTGCAATGATGACTGCATGTGCTTCTTTAGAGATAACCATGGTTCACAGAAGAGAAACAATGATGCCAAGCACCAGCCTCATTTTAAAGTGTCCAGTGGTGTCATTCTTACTTAATCATGACAGATTGATCTCCAGCCCTGTCCTCATCAACACCCATACCTGTGTTAATAGAGCAATCACTGAAACAATGTTAGCTGGTCCTTTTAAGGCAGGGCTGCAATGAAGTTGAAATGTGTTTTGGGGGATAAAGTTCATTTTCTAGGCAAATATTGACTTTGCAATTAATTGCTGTTAAACTGATCACTCTTTATAACATTCTGGAATATATGCAAATTGCCATTATAAAAACTGAAGCAGAAGGCTTTGTAAAAATTAACATTTGAATCATTCTCAAAACTTTTGGCCATGACTGTAGTGTTTCTGCAGTATGAGCAGGTGCTTTTGTATCATCCAGCTTCTCAATTTCTGCCTGCAGCTCTTCAGCTAACCTGGTTACCAGCAATAATCTCAAACTGTGCACTCAGTGACATGAAGGTTGTTTATAGGTTGTGGAGAAATAGAGATGAGGTTAAAAAAAACGTATCCTCACAACCGACTGTCACAGTGTACAGATGGCTTCTGTGTCGGGGAGATGTAGCAGATTAAATGAGCGCTGATGCTTGTTACACGGTGACACATTTTCCAAGTGCAGCGCGGCAGGGCCTTTCGCCAGAACACACTGAAAGTGCAGTTGGTCAGGTTGTCAGTCAAAACTAAAAATAGACAAATGAAAATATTCCACTCTTCGTGTCATGTTGTTCACATCCCACCCGGACTGGAAATGGTCTGTGAGCATCCACAGCTCAGCTTATGAAGGGAATAAATATGCAGTGTTTGTTCCCTGATGCAGTAATGAGTTTGTGATCAGACTTTAAACTGGGGAATCTGAATTAAAACCGGTTCCAGAGTTAGATGTCGAAAGAGAAAACAAACTAGAAAGTTCTTCTCTTGGTTTTTGCTGCAAACCACAATAGTAGATTATAGTATTTTCTTAATTTGGTGACACATTTGAACCAAGAGGGCAAAAAAAATGAACTTAAAATGAATTAAAAACATTTTTGACCAAATTTTACAGACGGCTGAGGCTCAACCTCCTGACACCATATGGCTGGATGGACTTCTGCTTAGCTAAAATGGGCAGAGGGGGGAAAAGACCAGACGGTTTCTGTAGAAGGTTTTTGTGGAAGAAACTTTATATACCATATTTGCGATGTATGGGTTAGAGTTCTATGGTTCAAAATCAAAGTTTATTTGTATAGCGACTTTCAGCAACAAGGCATTTCAAGATGCTTTTCATCATAAAAACACAAAAATATAAATACATCAGACTGATGATTATGTTTCAAAAGACGCTTTAAACAGGCAGGTTTTAAAGATTTAAAGACACTGTGTTTCTGCTGCTTTGCAGTTTTCTGGAAATTTGTGGTGCATAGAAGTTGAATGCTGAATGTTTGGCTCTGATACCCAGTAAACATCCAGCTGGTTCAGAACAGGGTTCTGCACGGTGGTCCAGTTGGCCATTTTCAGTTACTTCATCAGACCAAGTCATAAAGAAAC
This sequence comes from Micropoecilia bifurca, assembly GCA_903067075.1. Taxonomy (NCBI): domain Eukaryota; kingdom Metazoa; phylum Chordata; class Actinopteri; order Cyprinodontiformes; family Poeciliidae; genus Micropoecilia; species Micropoecilia bifurca. Next base: position 23,726 of record CAEGAF010041777.1, on the reverse strand, counting down.
TGATGCCTCAGGACAGGACAGAAAGCAGGGCTTTAACGTTTAACTGGGATCAATCATGATTAATCGATTACTGAAATAATCGTTAGTCGTAGCCCTACTTTACTTTAACCAGACATTTCTTTGTGTTGTAACTTATGCTAGAAGTTGCAAGATCAATAATGAACAAGCTTATTTATACTTTTCATCCTCCAAGTATATGTTGCGTTGACCATGCATTCAAAATCCTCCAGTGTTGTTCTGAGCTTTGGTTGTTTGTCATGAAAGGAGACAAAACAAGCAGCCAAAAATGTTCTGGTTGTTTTTTTTGGGCGCAGTCATAAAATCCCTGGCCTGAGATGTGATTCCTGAAAAAGCTTATTAAGACAGTTCCTGGAAGAGCAGCAGAAAGTGAAAACTCAATCTGAGGGCCTGAGCAAATACACACACACCCACACACACGCATGCACACACAAAGATCCATTAAAGGGACGGGTGTGCCAATGCCACAAACATCTCGCCGCTCGTTGAATCGGAGAAAGGGGCGTTTCCCTTCCTGGACTGTTTATTTTGCACGCTTGTCTTCCGTCGTGACGGGGTCAGAGTCCCTCCATTGCTCTGATGGATAATTGCGGGTTTTTAATTTGATCCTCTGTGATACATGTATGTACTACAGAGGCAGCAGGAGGGAGCGGGGGGAAAAAATGCACTCAGCCAGAAAACAAAAAAAAAACAAACAAACAAAAAATAAATACTGTGGTCGGAGTGGATGAAAAGCGGGAACACTATGAGTTGCATTTGTGTTACAAACAGATTCCCTGGAGGACGGCCGGTAACGGAGGAAGTGTGAAGCATACTGCTCGGCGTGTGAAGACCGGGGAATTCGTTCAGAACTTGGACTTGTTTCGACGCCAGACTCGTATTATTTTGGATCTGAAATGGCAGCATGTGGTTAGAGGGTGGATCTCAAATTTGAATTATTTAGCTGTAAACGCCACATGAAGCTATTGAGATGTTATTTAAATGACTTATTAGTCGACATTTACAGGCGGTGTTCAGAAAAGGTGCAAATGTTTGCCTATACCTGGAGAATATGCCAGTGTGTGATGTCATTGATGAATGTTTCTTATTGACAACATGACTTGAAATGAATAGGAAAACAGTAAGGGTGAGCGATATGGACTTCAAGTTGTAACCCAATTTTGGCAATACTGTTATGATAATGATATATGTGACGATAACATATATTTTTAGGTAACTTTATGGCTGTGATTCCGTGCCACAGCAATTATAGCCCCACAGACACAAATAATTCCTTTGAAAAAACATTTATATTTGTAATGTGGTTTTTTTAGGACACCAGTCACTTAACAGAGTGCGACTGGTGTCACTAACCTGCCCATGGTAACCGTATTATCAATCTTATTGGTAACTATTCATGCTTTCATTGAACAAACAGTGTAGGAAATAGTGAAATCCTGAAATTTACACAGTTTTACAGGAGTTTTAAATAACACTTGTTGGATTTTTCTTTGACAACAATAAATCAAAACTTATCATAAGAAATGTATGACAATAAATGATAAAAAATCTGAACACTTCTTTGTGATATTTACATCCCACTAATAAAACCTGATATGTTGTGACTTCTTATGCATTTCCTTGTTTGTCACTTAAATGTCAGACTAATTTAAATCCGTCACTTTTACTCAGCCACTCTGAAGGGTTTTTAAGCAAGAATCACTTGATTAAGGTCATGCAACAACATCTCAACGCAATTTGGGTTCGGACTTTAACTAGGGCTTTGCATAATTTTGCTCAACCCTCATCACCCTTCAGTTTAATTTCAATCAGTGAACAGCAGATCAGACCCTGTGTGTTTTATGTGGGACCGATACTGAACTTTCTCTGATTTGGTGTGACACAAAGGATGAACCAGACTCTGAGGATGGTGGTGGATCTGTGCTGCTGGGGGCTCACAAAGTCTAAAATGTAAAAGCACCCTTCAAAAGTGTTGCTTGATAATATAAGCCTGATAGTATATTTCATGAAACATGGAAATAATTGAGCAAACAAACATTCAAACATTCAACCACTAGACTGAAATTCAATAGTAAACCTGTGAGAATAAGAGAGACACCTGTCTACACATCTGATGCTGATTGTTCCCGTTTTCTGAGGATGAGCTGCACTGAAACCAAAGTCGTTGTGCTTCTGTGTGAGGTTGCTTCTGATTGGGATTTGCTTGATTGTGTCTCCTCTTGCATGAATTAGCTACTGCATGTTTTTCACCAACTAACATCCAAATTATACTCTTCCTTCTGGGTGTTTGACTTTTTTTAATTTGAGAATGTATTTATATTGCTTGAGTTTTGGAGTTTGTAACGCGTCCAAATGTTGCTCAGTAGCGGGAACGTGAACAAAGATTGCTTTTGTTTTGAAATTCCTGATACGATTTGGCAGAACATTCCCTCCGAATAAAGCAGATTGTTTTCTTTTAACCTCGTAGTAACAGAACTTCCTCACCAGAGAGCTGAGCCTGCAGCCTGCCAGCAGCTGCACAGGACTGGTCATTTTAACTTAAGTGTAGATTAGGCCAGTAGACAGTCTGAGGTAAAGCTGACTAATGGGTGATAAAAAGCTCTACTGTTTGTGATGTGGTGTCATGGTGCCCAGGAGATGGATTACAGCTGGACCTTTCTGATTTACAGTCAAGCATCCAAATACAGTCTCTTTGGCCTCGGAGGCATCGTCATCTGCTGACTTTTCCCCATGAGAGTTTGTCGCTTGAATTCCTATCAAATCTGCTTCCCAGGTTCAGGGTTATCACATGTTTTAGCTCTACATTTTTAGGTCTACATCTGGAGAGAACTATTACCATGTTTTGCTAAAGTTGTTTTTCAGCTTTCATGCAACCTTTACAGCCACAGTGGGGATGTTTCATCACAAGCTCAGAAGTTTAAAAACCTGCACCTTGACTTCTCTGTGCAACCCGTGTTTATGACTCAACAGTGTGCATTTATTCAGGGACATCCATGTGCAGCAGAAGTCGCAGATTCTTTTGTCTGCGCTGTGCAGCGAAGGGAAGCAAACCGATGGCATACAGTGACTGGTGAAAGTATTCACACTTTGGCAAGATAGAAAGCCTGGCTTTTCCTCTTTTTACCACATTACAAAAAGAAAGAAAAACAAAAGAGTTGCTATGTTTTATTGGGATTGGAGACAAACGCATCGTATGAAAAATTGTGAAGTGGGTGAAAAAAGAGATATGTAGCTTTCAAAACATCCTAAAATGAATTCTGCATATGAATATGCCTGATCTCCGCATTAGTGACTTTCTTCCACGGATTCTGGTTGCCTGTTGGCCTGGTTGCTTCCTCCCAATTGCCCTTCCAGTGAAGGGTTTGTGTTTTGTGTTAGCTTTGTGATGGACTGACGGCCTGTGCAGGACGTACATCACCTGCTGGGACAGGCTTCAGACCGTTAACCGGTGTAGAAAACACAAAGATGGATGCTCCATGTAATCAGGGCTGCTTCGTTTGACACCTGAACAATGTCGACAGGAAAACCAGAAGGAAATGTTCACAAAGTCGCCGGCGTTCAGTGCCACTGTTCTGCGCTCAGTTCGACGTGTGACAGTCGCGATTCAATTTCCAAAACTTAATGTGATGCAAATCTCAATTAAATGTTGTTTCTGTGCCGCCAGTTGACAATTTTGGCTTGAAAGTCCATTAAGTTTTCAAAGAAAAGTGGGATGTGATGCTAATGTATCCGGCCTGAATGAAAAGTGCCACATTTTATTGTGTTTTCCTCCATCTTGTGTCAGAAGCAACATTAGGCAGTCTTCCTAAGACTACAGGGCTCCCTGAAGTGAGGGCATGAAATTACCTCCTCCAGTCTACAGAGCGATTGCAGCTAATATCATCCAAATATTGAAACCTGGTCGTGTTTGGTTGAGGTGGAATATCTGCTGTTTGATAAATTAGCTTGTGCCATGTTTTATTAGAGCTGCTACTCCCCTATTTCTCTAAATTCAACTCAATTATTGCCTCGTCGTACTTTTGGTGTGAACTGTCACTTAAGTAGTTTATTACCGCCGCCTTGACTGCAGGAGAAAACTGCAGCTCTGGCTCTGCCAGTCAGTCATTTACATGCTCCTTAATGGGTTTTGCAAGTTTCAGGTCTCCGGGGGCAAAAAAAGAAAAAGGAACACATGCCATGCTGGGCTGAGTGTGTGCTTTTGAAAAGTGCAGGAGGCTGACTGAGCAAGTTCATGAGAAAATGGTTTATGTGCAAGAATGGATGTTGGTACGCTGTTTTGTGCAAACCAATTGTGTTGATGTGTTGGTTTAAACCAATATAGTGTAGCAGATAATGAAATATTTTAGTGAAAGAACCTAAATGAGAACAGATGCTTCCAAGGACTTACTCTTTTTAGGAAAAAAAAAACCCCATTATCCACTGACAAATTTAAGATGGTCATCCAGGAAAGTGTACTTTTGCACTAAAGTCGCAAATATTTATCACAGCTGACTCCTTCTAGTGTCACATCATACATAATTGCAACCATAGAAATCATATTTACTAATAAGTTTTTGATTGTTCAAGATGGTGACTGTGGTTGTCATGAACCTTTTTTTATAGCTAAAATTGCCAGTTAAATTAACTGGTTTTGTTTGCTACGTGTCATGAGTCAGAAATTATAGAGTTTCTTGATCTTGTGCTTCGCTTTCTGAAATGGCCACCATTTCTGTTATGGAGAATAAGTGTTTCCACTTGGTTGTTGCTGGTGGTGGGCACAGAGTAGTTGGTGTTGCTAAGAGAAACTGACCTCAGAAGAACAAGAGGTCAATTCAAGTTTAAAAACATGAAAAAAAACAGTCACTTGTTTTCTGAAAAATTAGTCGTTTAAACAAAAAATGTGGCACCTACTCCTTCATAGGTGCCATACTTCTACTAAAAAATATAAGAAAAGAAAATTATGAGAAGTCATAAAATTACGAAAATAAAGCCATACAAGAATAAAGTCAAACTAATATGTGAATAAAGTCGTAATATTTAGAAAATGAAGTAGTAGACTTTATTTTTCAAATTTTTTTTGTTTTATTTTTCTTACCTAACACCACATGGTAGGCTCAATGGATGCACAACATATTGGCACTAACATCGCTTTCGGCCGATATGTATCAGTATCAGCCCGAGAAAAAAAACTGGACAGAAATCAACCACTGAACTTTATTTCCGTCTTGTTGCCGTCTGTTTCCGGTCGTTTTCCCCATAAGGTATCAAAACAATAGAAAGCAGATAATTAAATCTGCGTCTGCGTCGCCTGGTCATTGGGAAACAACATTGGTCCAAATTTCACGCTGGTGCCCTAGTGAATTTGTACAAATATTTTGTGTTTGAATTCTTCTTGGATTAATCAAATTTGCTTAAAATTGTTGTAGAAGCAGCTGTGTGAATCCTAACTGCCTCTGTTTGCAAGATTAACAACGTTTCAAAATCACAGGAAGCTTCATTGACTCATCGGGTTCCACAATTCTTAGTGCAGTCCTTTAATATTAACAGGGGAAAAAAAGGAGTTTAGCCTTTAATATGGTTAATAATTGAGACAAAGGAAATATCCTCACTTTCAATCTGCAATGCGACTTTTATATAACGCACAATAAATCCCTTATGATCATAAACTCAAATATTCATGAACGCCGAGTTGGTCGTCTCAAAGAGGAGAGAGTGTTAAGCGGGGTGAAAAGGGAAACGCTGCTTTGACAGTTAATTTCCAACATCTGCACATCTTACACCTTTCCCAGCTCTCACCTCTTGATCACCCGGGTTTTGATGTGTGAGTCAGGCCGGGTTTCAAGACTTGGCAATCAAAGCCATTTGCTTTACATTTCATGAATCTTTCAGCACCTTCTGCATCGCGTTTTGTTGTGCAAGAGATCAGGCTCCCCATCTTTGTTGCGACATTTAATCTTCTTTGTCTACGAATGAATTCAAGAATCGGATCAAAAGCTTGGAAACGCCTTGTGGTTCTCTCCACACCATTTGTCATGTTGCAACCATAAAGTGTATCTGATGTGGATTATGTGACAGACCACAAAGGAATATACATGGTCAGGTTTTTCTAAAGTAAAATAACAAACGTGTGGCATTTTCTTTACTACACTACCCTTAAATAAAATTCAGTTTATCAGCTTGTTTTTAGAAGTCACTTTCTTTATTAGTAAAGAACAGCTTTATGTACAATTCCGTCTGTACTGTGAAAGCATCATAGGTTGTTAGAGGACATTAGTGAACAAACAGCATCTTGAATATCAGCAGAAAACAGTGGAGGTGTTTGAATCTGGCTTCTGACATTAAATGTGTCGCGTTCTCTAACTTTGTTCTTTACAGATGGCAATGGAAAGAATTTATTGTTGTACCACTTGTTGGTGAGCTTAGAAGCAAATAATATAGTAAAACATTAAGTCATGTTATGTCAAGGGTCTGGAATTGTTACCATCCAAAGAGACATTTTCCCTTCACTTCAACTTAAAACAAAAAACTCTTTTAGAGGTAATCTTTTGAAAAAGACAACTTCTCATTTTTGATTAATGTCTGCTTTTGGAAATGTATGTGTTATTTATGGTAGCTAACAACCATCTGCACGTTAATGTGTGTGTGAATGAGTGACTTTGGAGTCCTCTGGATTTGATAAAGTGCCATTCAAATACAGCCCATTTACCGTTAACCTGTTCTTGGACCAGCCCGTTTTCTTCTGCTCAGCGCCTGCTCTAGCAGAGCGCTGTATGGCCTCACGTGGAACCCTAACGTGGGTCTTCCTTTGCTCTCTCCGTCTGCAGGGTGAGTGCTCCCAGAGGTGCTACAACATCTTCGTTCTGGAAACGGTCTGCGTCGGCTGGTTCTCCCTGGAATTCCTGCTGCGCTTCATTCAGACTCAGAGCAAGTGCACGTTCCTGCGGACGCCGCTCAACGTCATCGACGTGGTGGCCATCCTCCCCTACTACATCACCCTGATCGTGGACTCTCTGTCTGTGGGGGGCAAGCCCGCAGGCTCGGGGAACAACTACTTGGAGAAGGTGGGCTTGGTCCTCCGGGTCCTGCGGGCCCTGCGGATCTTCTACGTGATGAGGCTGGCCCGCCACTCGCTGGGCCTGCAGACGCTGGGCCTGACGGTGAAGAGATGCACGCGTGAGTTCGGCCTGCTGCTGCTCTTCCTCTGCGTGGCCATGGCCCTCTTCTCGCCGCTGGTGTTCCTCGCCGAGAGCGAGTTCGGCGCCAAGCAGGAGTTCACCAGCATCCCCGGCAGTTACTGGTGGGCCGTCATCTCCATGACTACTGTTGGCTACGGCGACATGGTCCCCAGGAGCATCCCAGGCCAGGTGGTGGCGCTCAGCAGCATCCTGAGCGGCATCCTGCTCATGGCCTTCCCCGTCACCTCCATCTTCCACACCTTCTCCCGCTCCTACGTGGAGCTGAAGGAGGAGCAGAACCGGGCGCTGAGGCAGAAGGTCGACTCTCAGGACAGCACCAAGTCGCAGAACAGCGAGGACTCGCAGGAGACGGACAGCTACCGCGGCATGGCGGAGGTCACTGCGGCGGCGGCGCAGAGGAGGAAGTCCATGGCTGCTCAGAGGGCGGCCGAGATTAGAGCGTCCATGAACACTTAGACGCCGACGGTCGTATGACTTTTCTGGAGAAGCTGTGACATCCGTCATGAGAATTCAAAGACGACAAGCTGAAGATAAGGGGGAGATTTCCCTGCTTTGACTGCAGGCCTCCCTGTGCAACAGATTATATCTGCAGGTCACCAGGTTTACAAAGGAGCAGCAGAAATCTTTTCTTTTCTTTGCCCAAATCTTACTTCAATATTTCAGAAACGGCACAACACCTTTAGCAACATAAGACTGATGGCCAGGAAGCTTGTGAAGAGGAAATCTAACACCACAGCATCACATTCTGTTCTTCAGAGCCTGGACTGAAACGCACACAATGTTTTTATTCTGAAATGAAGGTGTTTCTCATTTGTCAGCTGCATTATGTGAAGATACATACAGCAGAAACCAGATATGTACATACATCCAGATTTTAGACAAACATTTCCAGTTTTAAGTCAGTTGGAGGAGTGTTTTTTAAAGTGGGGGGCCACCAGGTGGCGCCTGTGGCTTTTCAGAAAACCGTTTAACAGTTTAAATATTTTTTTTTATCAAAAATTTTTTAATCATAAAATGTAATAGTTTTTTGTTATCATAAAATATAAATTAAAATATTTTAGTGAAATGTTGTTTCCATACATATTATTCTGATTAGCTGCCAGTCAAATTTGTCGAGCTGCTTTGCTCCTTAAGCTAGCAACGCTAGCATAGCTAACAAGCATGAAATGGACAAGATTCTGATAAAACCAAGACAGAAGAAACACATTGTTATGAAGAATAGTGAATAAATGTGAGAAAAATATTCTAAAAGTTGATGCTTCTCTAACTATTTTGCAACATTTCCTTTAGCATTAGCTGCTAGTGGTTCACCATCTGAAGCTAATGCTGTTTGTGGTGCCCTGACAAGGAAAGGTCTCAGTTAGAGTGGCTGAAATATCCTTTGGACAGTATTAGAAATCCTTAGATGATGTCATCTGATTGTAACCCATTTGAGTTACCTGGATAGTGTTATGGATGGATGTGTACCAGAGATTAATGTGTTTTGCTGCAAAATGTGTGTATTAACACCAAAGGCAAAGGGAAAGATTCTGAAGTAAAAAGGAAAAGTAAAACAGACATATTGGAGTCTACAGATGGACTCAGAAATCGACATAGACCTTTGTATTTGTCTTCTTAAATGTTCTGTATGTTTGGCCATATTGATGACATTTGGAGGAAAAAGAGGGAAGCTTCAATAAAAAAAATTATACCACATATGAAGTATGGAGAGACATCTTTAAAGAAAATGATTGTCTAAAACAATCCTCTCATAATTCTGGCATAGAGAAAACAGAAACATTTTATTTGGTTTGATTTGATTTCATACATAGAGTGTATGTAAATATCTGGCTTCGACTTCACATCTTAATTTTCATTTTGGTCTTTGACTAAATCACTTGTTAGAATAAATCATGTGCACGTAAAACACAGAAACACAACTTACATCTAAAAAGTGGTGTTAAAAAATAATTTATTATATAGAACTGAACCTCATGAACCTTTTTAAAGATGCTACTTTTCCTGTTCCCTTAAACACATCGTAGCTAAGACAGGCGTTTACTAGGTACAGGAATCAGGTCACATCCATTGCAGCGTTCTTCTCATAAAGTTCTGACTGAGGTAATTACATCCCAACCACCAAGCAGACAAATCTGCAAAGTGACATTTTCAAAATTGAGTCTCTACAGATAAATCAAATTATATTTTATTGCATTAATCAGCTCAGTGTTTAATCTGAGGGTATTTATTAAAATAATTATTTTTAAAAATACTGTTAGCGTTTCCAAGTATATTTACACCCCTAGAACCTGCAACCTTGTTACAAAATGCAAACTGATGCATTTTTGGGGGATTTTATTTAATTGACACACAAACCGTAGAGCATTATTAATAAGCAAAAGGAAAATTCTACATAAATAAGTGGAAACCGTATCACGTTTTTATTCATCCCTCTTCATTTTGACGCTCCTGAATAAAATACAACTTTTAGATGGTTTTAGAAATCATCTACTTGGTAAACTAGTCATTTTCTGTTTGCTTTAAACATCTGTATATTACAGGTAGTCAACTTTTTTTTGAAAACTGTTCAGATTTGCTGAAATCGCAAAAATAATTCTGTCAGACTGTAGAAGTCAGCCTGAAGTTATTTTTCTGTGTGCCTAACTTTAATCAAACATTGTTCAGTTTTAGAGTTAAAATAATGCTGGCCTTTCAGTTGAGCAGTGGTAGCCCTTAAAAAACTCAAAGCTAAGCTAATTATTCTCCCACTTGTTTTTTTACCTCTCCAGCTGCATGATGTATAATATGTCCAGCACATTTCCTCTGAATCAACTTGTGCCTATTTCATGTTTCACCAAATCCTGTTACACCACTAAAAGTATTTATGCTAACATTAGCCACGTGATTAGCCACGTAGCCAATTCTCTATGGCATGTCAAACTTTATACAATATTGTTTTTATGTGGAGAAACTTCACTGAGCTTTGACCTAACAAGTAATATTTCATAGCATGTTAGCACCTCGCTAAATATCAGAGGAGCTGTTAGCGTCTTCAGGAATGGGAGTGAAATATGACCTCTAAACAAATTTGAGAATGGCTGAAGGAAGATTAAATATAATATAATTAAAGTTTAGATATTCTGTTTGCTCTAAGAGCACGGACATTCTTTAAAGACATTCATATAAACCTGCCAGCTATTTTTAATTTAGTATCATCAGATCTCAAACATGAACCAGAGAATTTAAAGGGCTTCATATTCGACTGGCCTGGCTGCTGTTTTTACTGCTGAGTGACTCAGTTCTGTTCATAGATGTTACGTTTTCAACATGGCTTTTTTGAGGCGAAAATGTAACAAAGTTGATTGATGTTTTGATCTGACCATTTTTTTTGTTGTTGTATCTGCTGTTTGTTTGGCGCCACCTGTTGACGTGGAGTAACATTGTCCCTGCTGGCACACAACCGCTATTTTGTGACCAAAAATCTGGGCCGCACTTGGATCAGCACAGAGAGTTTAGACGTTATTCATTACAATTTTTATGTCACATGGGTTTAGGGGTCCAGAAGATGGCAAGTAGAGCACTAGAAATTACAGAATAGTAATTCAAAAAAATAAAAAATAGAGCTATCTTCCCTTTAAAAAAAAATCAGCATAAATATTATAAGAATGCAATACCCTTTAACAACATGCTAACATATAATATGGACAGCTAATTTTGCAGCATTTTGTTAATGCTCACCAATAGGTTGTTGTGTTATACAATATTTACTCATTTGCTATTTGTAAATAAGAACAGAGCGGTGGACTAGATAACCTGTTATAATAGAAACATTTTTATAATGTTAGAAAACAACTGAAAGGAAGCAAACATCTGTCTCAACAGATTCTTCATGTTTACTTAGTTTTTAGACTAAGTAAACATGATATTATCAGCTACGACTTTCTCTGATCCTTTGTCCAATTCTGAATCAGATGGGACACATAGAAAACTTTAAAGTTCACCAAGATAAGTATAAATAATTATCTTCAAAGTTTACTTGAATTTGAAGAGAAATGACTTACTTACAGACCAGTTTATAAGAAATATTTTTATTGATTCCCTTTAAGGGATAGTTTGGATTTTTCTTGACAATTGATTTTTGAACCCACACCTGAACAGGTGGACGATACAAACTCAACTTGGGACACCAGACATAATTCAGACTTACTTGCTGTGAGACAACAGATCACCACAAAATAACAATTTAATCCAACAGTGACATCAGTGAAAAACTTTGACATTCACATAGAAAAACCCTCAAAGTGATTATGGTACAAGAGTAACGTACTGACTACTGATGATCTCTTGACAAAACCCCACTTATAAAATATAAACTTGACCTCTTATCTTGCAGTAACTGTCCTGCCCACCAGGGGAGCTCTTTCCTGGTTGAGACCAGAAAACTCATTTGTTTAAATCTTTGATTCTTTCCTCCCCCAATAATAATAATAATAATAATAATAATAATAATAATAATAATAATAATAGTTACAATTATTATTATCAATAATAATAATAATAATAATATAGCTTTTCTATTATGGTAACTTTTCTTTCTTTATGTTTTTAACCCATTTATAGGTGAGGTTTTATCTATATAGGTTCATGTCAGTCAGACAAACAAACTGACTTGTAAATGTTTTGCTTTGCAAGCGGCTGACAGTTTATATTGCAGCCTGAGAATCAAAGTGTTCTGCTCTCTAAAATCGTCTCCAAGATTCAAAGTAATTCCCAGAATCACGATTTCTTCACATAAATCTTCAGTGTAAGCGTCTTCAACTTTGAGCGAATGCATAACAGAAACGTCCAAAAACTGTTGATGGTGAAACTGTCCAAAGCACCACTTTGTAGGCTGTGAAAAAAAAACCATGTTTCACTTGCAGACTGAATCTGTGGATTAAACGCAGGACCAAAAAGAAAATAGCCTGAACACATCATCACCCTGCAGAAACTGTTCTGTACAACATGAATCGTTTTAAGCCGGGATGAGGAGGTGTTGGAACGAACATTAAACTGAAATGAATTTGCAGTTTGCATCATAAATCCACAGCCTGAGGAACAGTTGTGTGCGTTTTTTTTTTCTATTGGAAAATGTAATAAAGACTATAATAAACACATTGCTGTGTGAATGGGGCTCTGATTTAACAATGTATTAAACACAAGGATGCACTCAAACTGTCAGATTACGCGCCGTACTTCTACATTATGAAATCGGCACAAGCTTCATGCTTCTTTTAAAGCGAACATCATCAATGATGAATAAATTCTGTCTCCTGGATTTTTATAAGTCATAAAGATAACAGTGATGGGATTATTGCATGACTTTCCAACCTGAGTGAGGCCTCTGTGCTGCCGGGTCGTGTGTTTCTGTCAGAAACGTCTCAACAGTTCAGGAAGAGGAGGATGAGGAAGATGATGAGGAAGATGAAGATGATGAGGATGATGAAGATGAGGAGGATGAAGATGAGGAGGATGATGAAGATAAGGAGGATGATGAGTTCACCAGGGCACAGAATGGGCTTCAATGACTTCCTCCCATTTGCTACCAGCAAAAAGCGTCTCTGCTTTTCATAAGCGTTTCGTGTGAAAAGTTGCTCGGAGTAAATTTGATCATCCGGCATAACAGATGTAGCAGATTAAAGGTTTTCATTTTATTAAGCTACATAAACACGCAGCTACGTGAGCCGAGTCGTTTGAAGACGATTTCAGAGCATCCAGGTTATTAAATACATTTTCTTGCTCATCCTGTCCCATGAAGGTCTTCATATGAACGGTGCACCGATTTATCGGCCAGCTGATTTATCATTTATTCCTTTATTTATTTATTATTTTTGGACCTTGCAACTAAATTTCTTTCAATTTGTACATTTTTAGATGTACAATTGAACGACAATAAACTATGTCTATGTCTTCACTTTGGGATATCGATGATCGACTGATACATGTGAAGATCTTTTCTACCTCAGCAAAGGTCTAAAAATCAACCAGGTCTTCTTCTACTCTCCAGTAAGAGGTTTGATGACAGACCAGCCCACCAGGTCATGTCTGGACATTAGCAGTTAACAATAGTCACTCCACTGCTGCCATCTCAGCGACTTTCTTTAAATATTTTGCAACATTTCAGACAAAATGTGCCACCAGCAGGTCAGGTTTTTTTAACGGTTGGTAATCAGCGGTTTTCCCAACAGTAAATTAATTTGACAATAATGAACTGTGCTTATTAAAATAGCAAATAAGAAAATCTCGTGTTCTTCCAGGATTGGGTTCCGTCTTGGTTGATGTTCGTTTTCTCCTGACATGATGTTGTGGCATGTGAACGTCGGAGCAAACCCTCACATGCAGCTTCTAAATAATTCAACCACATGGACCCAGGCTGAGCCTTAAATATTTGAAGCAAGCCAAGTCAAAGATAACATCAGAACCATCTGTCCTCTCACAAAGGGGTTCAGGTCATTTTGTAACTGATTGAGAAAGAAAGAGAAAAAATCGTCAGGCGATCGTTTCTGCTCCACTTTATACCTGCTGCTCTGACAGACGGAGATTTAAAGTAATTTCCTCTTTCTACTCGCCCTCTACTGTAAGGAATAGTGATTTTATGACTTCGGTAAATAAAAGCTGCCAGCAGGAGACGACCTGAGAGAAAACTGACCCAAAAAACCAAACCAAACAAAAAAAACCACAGATTCCAAAAAACAAAACATTCTTTTAAGAAACAGGGGGCAAAAAAATGAAAGAAAAATGTCTGTTTCAAATAAGGCAACAAACACTTTGCTACCAAATTGATTATATTAGTTGACAATTAATTAATTGAATTATCACAATTAATCAAGAGGATTGGATTAATCATTTCAGCTCTACAAATTAGTAACAAGACAGAAGAGGCTGACCTGTTTCATCACTAACATGGCACTGAACAGCTGATTGGTCAGAACTAGTTTATGAATTAGATTTTTTATGAATTTTCCCCTCAGCCTGTAATTTTGTTTCTCCTCCACTTTTATGTCAGTCATAGACAGTTTTGACTGACACTTTTTATTTTTTTACATTAAATAACTGACAGAATAATGCAGTCAACAACCAACTCAGACTGAGAAGTTAATGTGTTCTTGCATAAAGAGCCAATGCATCTCGGTAAATGGAGCCCTGAAAGTTTTGAAAAGAATTCATTATATTCAAAAATTGTCTCTCTATTTGGGAAGACGTCCTTTCAAACCCCTTTTATGTGACGGACTCCACTGTGTTATTTTCCTGTTAGTATCTTCACTCTGTTCATTTTCCTTTCTGTGCTGCTCACCGGTCAGATGTCCAGAGATGGACCACAGCTGTGGCTCCTTCCACCTGTGACAGCTGATGGTTCCCAGAGTAACTGCATGTCTGGTAGGAAAAAAACCAAACCAAACAAAAAAAAGCATCTCCGTTATGTTGAGGGGAAAAAATAACGTCAAGGTTCAGCAGTGTCTTTATTGGGTGGTAATGCCACAGTACATTTGACAACACTGTGTAAACAAACAGGCCAGAGAGTCCAGGAGCCGTCGAACTGGACCGAGAGTTTCATAGAAAAAAGAAGCAAAGTAGGAGGATCAATAAAAACAAACAGTTGGTACTGATATTTTTGGTACATTCAAAAAAAGAAAAAGCCAATGGTTTGTAGGTTTAGAGAGAAAACAGTCAAAAACCACTCTGAGCTCAACTTGATCTGATCCAGACCAACGACAGTCTTTAAATAACAGCTGTTCACCACTTTACACTGGCATTAGAAGATAGTACAAAAAGCATGTAATAAAATAGTTGTAAATAAAATGTACACTTCAGTTCCTGCCACAGAGGACAAGGACCTTTTTCTTTTCCTTTCTCTACCTCCTAAAAATATTCAGAGCAGCGTTTTGCCAGTTCGTGTGGAAACAAAGAGAAGTTTCTGCTGCAAGAGAAAACAGAATCAGGTCTCACTGCAGGGCTGACGGTCTGTGCTGCTCCTCCAAAATACAAACAGAGAAGAAACTTAAAACCAGTGCTCTCCAGTCAGTCCCGAAAAAGGAAATTATTTTCATTTGGCCAACAATGAGCACAGCCTGTCCAGATCAATATGCTGCAACATGGAGCCATGGAGGATATGAAATGATGCTCATAGTTTTGAAGTAAATAACAGTGATGTTCACTGACAGAGGAAAACATGTAGCTTTTGCTGAACATATTAAAGGCTGATATAATACAAAAATAGTTACATTTTATAACAACTCAAGCTTTGGTAATCATTTATCATAAATAATTTTAAAAATATGGAAGCTGAATCTCTGTCATTACCAATGTGATTATCATTGGTAAGCAGTATTACAGTAATCATTGTGCTCTTATAATCATTAATACGTCACTATAAAGCTGGAGAGTCTAATCTACCAACAGGCCATTTTAATTTTTATTAATAAGCTTTTTAATCCAAAAGTTTTCTTTTCATAATTATGATTTTAGTCACTTCACTTTTCAATAATTAATTTTTTATTCCTGTAAAATTTATGCTATGAATAAAGTGATCTTCTACAACATCTATTATGTTGTGATGTGTACAAACATCAAAAAAGGACAAAGCCATCAAGCTCACTAAAGCATAATTATGCTAACAGAGCTACAGTGCTAATGCTAATTTTCTAGTAAAGACTTTAGCTTGATGCTGTGTTGGATATATCTCCCAAGTTAGGAGTATTCTGTTGTTTTCTTACTAGCTCTTAGCTACTACAAAAGCTAGAAGCTAGCTTCTATTAGAAAACTAGTTTTTCTAATTAGAAAAGCTAGTTTACTAATTAGCTTCTAGCTAGTATGAAAACAAGGGATTGTACTGAAAACTACTACTAGCTATACGCTGATGAATAATGTTTGACTGTTTATTTGAGCGTTAAAACACATAGAACAGAAGAGCTAATAAATAGCTTAGCATCAGCATCTTCACTGCTTTTTATATACACACAGCTATGTTGGACAGCAAACTTAAAGCTGCTAGTCAAGCTATATTTCAGCATGACTAGCAGAAATACTAATTTTATTTCTGCCTTGTACCTCAAAAAGACAATCCAACTTCAGAGCACAAAGAGAAAACTGTAAGACAGAAAGTAGCCTATGTGTTGCTAGCTAGTTAGAGAAACAGCTACAAAATCTCTTTAGTAGAAGATTGCTGTGGAAACAGACTTGGTCCAGTAAAAAATGATGTTGAAATCAACCACATTTTTCTTATTCTTGCAATTTCTGCTCTTTATTATCCATAAAATGCCACATAAACGTGGAACATACAGTAGTGACGTAGTACTGATCTGTTGCTAAGCATTATTGGCCAGCCAACTAAGAAAATGGTTTTCTACGCTGAACCAAACAAAAAAACGCACCTGTTGGGAAGTATTTCAAGTTGGAAAGAAAAACATACATTGGTAAGATGATGGCATTTTAAAACTACAGTTGGCAAACTCTGAGCTTGTTGGCTGACTGCTTTTTAAACAGCAGTGAAATCATACTACGCATTGTTGCTTTAGATTTGTTATTGCTGAGATAGTGGTACTTTTAATATTGGATTTATTAGCTCCAGAATGTCAAACTTGTCCAATAAGTCGATAGATTTTGAATTTCCAAGTTCCAAGTAGTAGAATATCAATAGGAAATGTCTCTTCAAGTTATGAGTGTAAAGAGTCAAAGTTTTCTAACAGGCCCCAAATTCAAAATTTAATATCACTGCAGCATAAACAAAACATAGCTACAGCTTTGGTAACAAAATGCTTATGTTTTTTTTTTTTTTTTTTTTTACCTCTAATCGCATGAGACTTTATGCAAATTCTGTCTGCGCCAATGAAGATTCCCTCATGTTTTAATACAAAATACATGGAGCGACTCAACTCACAGCAGCCCAACCTACTTTTCTAATTAATCTGGCAGAAAACGCAGTTTGAACTCTTATGGATCGCAGCATTAAACTTTCAAGACAAAATACTTAGTTGATAATATAATAATATTGGGGAAAAAAGTAAACAAAAAAATAAGACAGTGACACAATGGCTGGAGTGACATACCCCATTCTGACACAGTAGCACAGTTTGAATTTTATACGTTTCATTGGACCGGACTTGCTCCGTACTCAACACAGCAGCGTCAAATGGGCGATTGGTTTTCTCACATTTAGACTTGCATTACACTGTTTTCAATCACCAACAAAACAAAGCATTTTCAGTCTGTTACATGGCTTTTAGGACAGAGTCATACAGAATGCAAAGTTTATAAAAGTGAAATTACAAATGACTCCACTAAAGAAAAGAACAAAGAATTCTTAAATAGACAAAAATGGTTTTGTCCATTTATGATTTGTTGATCTAAATTCCCGGCGTGACTGAAGGCTGAGAAAGTCCTGGACTGGATCAAAGTATTCAGTGCGACTGAAATTTTGCAGTACAAAAAAAAAAAAGTCTGTGGCATTAAGAATTTGTCCATGTACAGATTTCTTCAATTTTTGGCTTTTGTTTCATTTTATCAAACACGCAACAAAACACAACCAAATAAAAATGAATGCAAAAGGCAACACAAAAAAGAAAATGACATCCAAACCAAACTGACCCCATGTGAAAATCTAAACAATCAGTAACTGGAAATATGTATTTTACTGCAGAGTATTTTTATTTTTATACAATACAATCCCCCTTAGGAGGATTTATGAGCATGAAATGACTAACTAGGGTCATATAATGGCATCTTAAAATCAAGGCTTTGACTAGACCACCCTAAAAGCTTTCAAAGGTGGACTTGTTGGTGTGTTTTCTGCATCTCTGTACCAGTGACATGCGGTCAGGGGAGGCAGAGCCTCACCTGTCATCATGGAAAAATAATAATATAAAATCATTTATATTGCTATTTTCACCCTGTGGTTTTGTACTATAAAGTATCTATTTTTTACTTAGCTTAACCAATTCTGATTAGTTTTTCTTCAAAATCGCTGGATTTTCGCATTTTCCCATTCAAATGCTCAGAAACGAAGCCGGGGAGGCAGCAGCGAACTGAGCCTCACCTGCTATTACGCAACCTCTCGCTAACTGCACTGGCTGCCGTTATATAACAGCATGTTCGTCCTGTCTGTACGCCGGCAATGAAATGGCTAAGAAACATTTAATATGTAGACTTATTTCCATAAGTTCGCTTATGTATATAATGTACAGTGTTTTTTAGTCACTAACTGTGTGTGTATCACATTTTGTGTGCGGAGGAGCGATAAGAAACGGCAGAGAACAGACTCAAAGTGAGGCAGGCACCTCAAGTCTTGCTTCACCGCTGTTTTTTAGAGGGGGCGCTCATGTTCCCAGACAGCACAACTGCAGAGTAAGACACAGGGAGCTAGCCATGGAGCTAGCCACACAATAAATAAAGTACAGCCATATATGGTTTTCTTCTCTCTTCCGATGTCAACATGAAAGACTACATTTCTACACTTAAACAATTTTCTAAAGTGGATTTTAAATTGACGCAGGAGATGATAACTAAAGAAAAACCAACACGGAGCTGAAAGTTTTACTTCAAGACAGATTGATGATTCTCAAACGGAGTAGGAAAGACATGCCGAGGATAAACTTGGCTTTGGATAAACGGATATTTTTGTGCAGAATTAGCGGTGCATGGATTTCATTGATACATAAAGGTAAGACAGCAATAAGATGTTTTTGTTTAGTTTTTTAATTAAATGTGCGTTTTGTGGGCTACAGTTAATGTTTAAATAATTCAGTAAAGTAGAAGCGGTAGCTAATCTACCACAGCAATTATGTATTAATAAAACATTAAGCCTAAAACAAACTACAACAACAAACTAAATGTTCTGTTCTGTGTGCAAAATTCTCGAATGTTTTTTGGTGTTAAATCCTAAAACATGAAGTGGCATTGTTGTCTGTTGCTATGGCAACGAGTCTGAGTAGCTTGGCAAATACAGATCACTTTGCTGTGGATCATAGCACGAAATTAATACTTGGATTTTTAAGTTTCACAGAGTTAACGCTGCCATGTAAACGATTAGTCTTTTTGCCCCCCAGCGTTGTTTGCCTGCGTGAAATTTCCTTAGGTCCAATAACATGGATGGTGTCTAAGTCATAAGTCAGTGCCTCACCAGCAATGAACCTCACCGCACGTCACTGCTCTGTACTCTAGTATAGAATCTAAAAACAAACTTCTAAAGATGTTTGTTTAAAACTGATAAATATAATCACATTTATTCCGATTTGATTTCAAATATCATGTGTAGCTTTTTGAGATCTTTTATCCGACTTCAAGTTGTCAAGCAGGTTCTACATAAGAACCAATTGGACATGGGTCAGGCTGGTGTCCATGTCATTTTCACATAGAACCAGGATGGTCTGGTCACTTTTCCTCCTTTTCATAAATGAAATCTTTAAGTTTTGTATTAAAATTTGTTTGACGATTTGAAAGACTTAAATTTGAGGAGAAGAAATAGAACAGAAGAAACAGATACATCATGTCTCACTCAGAAAATATGGACGAGGTCATATGTGGATTATTAAATAATACATTAATTTGGTTACATTTTTGTAATCTGTCCACAGCAATGAATCAGGAACAAAGTCTGAATGTAAAGAAAATCTGACTGGCTCCTTTAGGAGGGCGTCGGAAAACTGCACTGTAATTTTTATTTTACATATATGAGACACTTTTTAGCATCGACAATGAACACAAATTATAAAACCCGTGTGCTTCCATAAATCAACCCAGCTTCTGATGTCATAACCCAGCAGCTGAGTGGAATCAAAAACTTTCTGGGAAAAACAAAGCTGAGGCTGAAATCTGTGGCATCAGAGTAATAATAATAACAACAATATAAAATTTTTTTATCAATGGCTGATAGAAAACATATATTCTTATATATAGCTTCAGTTTCTTATCTCTGTCTCAAGGCCACTAATGTTTTTTTTTTTATTTTCTAAGTGATGCATTTTCAGCCCAGTGTAACGTCATCAAGAGTCGGAGAAAAAAATTCTCAGAGAATTCCTTCTTGATTTGGCTTTATGTTTAAAAAACAAAACAAAAACAACAAAAGAAAACAGAGCAATGATTTTGAACTTCCGTCAAACTAGACCAGACATCCCCGCTTGTACATTCAGCAACGTGGATTCCTACGGGTTTCGAACACAACACTGGGACTGCTGGTAATGCGTTGAGCCGTGTTTGAGTCTTAAGGCAGAGGTTCCGTGCAACATTCATCAGCATGTGTGGACGCCAAAAACTCATCCACATTCCTCTGAGCTCCAAATATATCTATAGTTTTCATATGTTGCGATTTTTGCTTTTGCAAAAAAGTATATCAAATTAAAAATCCTCCACATGCACATGCTGATTTGTTGAGTAGGGTGCGATTGCATGATGCGTGCATTTTCAATGCCGGGAAAGAAAGAAGTCTTCATGATCGTTGAGCGTTCCTCAAGGTATTGTTGTGACCGCCGAGGTGCAGAAGCAGCAACTCCTTCGGTGCCTGTGTTTGGGCATTCACCCCCAACACCCCTGTTCCTCACCGCTCGTCTTTTGGAGTCTCCTCGGGACGCGTGGCGCCACCTCAGAGAGCTTTGGCACTGGTGGTGTGGGAGACGGTGTGGGACACGGGTTTCTGCGGGTAGCGGCTGTAGTAGTAGACCTGGAACAGGATGGCGACGTCCACAAACACCTGCAGCAGGCCGCATGTCCAGAACTGAACAGGGGCCTCTGTGAGCAGGAAGTAGCCCGTTTTGAAGGTGTCGCCGCTGGTCCACATCAGCACCATCTTGATGCTTAAAGGGAAGACAAAGAGAAGGTGTGATCAAATGTGGCAAGTATTGTAAATCTAAAAGAGCTTAAAGGGGCGGTGTTATGTGGTTTGCAACTTCAGTTGCTGTATATATCAAATATTACTTGAAAAAAGTTTGACTTTTTAGTCTAATGCCTTGAAATTGGGCCTCTGTCTCTTTAAGAATCTCCTGCTCTTTCTGAAACTCCACCTTCAGGAAGTCATCACAATATCGCTCCTTTACATTTAGCAACATTTAACAATATTTTTACCAGTGTTACACTGGTAAAAATGCTTATTATAATAAGCATTTCCACAACTGAATGTTTGCTATGAAGAGTAAAGAATTTCTCAAACATGCATAAAAGAATCAAAGCAACTCTCCAGGTATGTTTTTCAAGAGGGAATTAACATTATAACATGATGGAAAGCTCAAAAAAGTAGTTTTTACACAATACTATCCCTTTAAAAGCAAGATTTTAATCTACTGGCTATGATTAGTCTGCAGGATGTGGTAAAAGTTGTTTCCCTCTTCACTTTCTGTCTAAATTGTGAAAGAACTTAAATGCTGGGGTGAAAAAATTAATTATTAAAGCAGAAACTCTCATTAGCTAAAATATTCGATTTTCCTCCTTCCACTTCATAATCAAGCAGTTTACAACTATAAACTGTGAACATTTTTTAGCCATGCATGGTGAAAATGTTTAAATTACACAAAGTTGTTCACTTGCAAATATTTGTCTTTGACTTGAGAACAAAAATGTTTGGTGAAACAGTTTTAGTTTCACCCGCAAAATATATTTTTTCCATTTTTGTTTTTAATGAAACTTTAGCTCAGGTTATTTTCCTGTTCTGGTTTTCTACAATGTTCGATTGGTTTTGTCCAAGTTCAGTTCAGTAACAGAGAATGAATCCTCATCACAGTGGGAACGGAGGGTCAGAGGAATGTTATTAGTTCAGCCGTGAAGGAAATAGCAACTGGAACAGAGTAAAAGCGATAGGAAATTGAAATAATGATTGTAATAGTCGGAGCTCTGGTTGGCCATTAGCTCCACATCCTGTGGCACATTTGTGACTATAAATCTCATAAAGGAGCTTTCAGTACACACTGACAGCCATGTAAGCAACTGGAGGACACGTTTGTAGGTAAAATACAAACTTTTACTGTTACAGAAGAACAGAACAGTCGTGTAATTTGGTGGGACAGAGTTCATCCAAGCATCTTCCATTCCCCATCAGAAATGCAGTGGGGTCTATTGATGCAGAAAGAGAAATGGAACCAGTGAAGAAGAATAGAAATGCTGGTGTCTACATCAATAAGCAGCAACCAGACTCCACTGTCACGCTACATTTTTATTCTTCAGCATGCCCTGGTTTAGTGGTTCTCCTATATACTGCAGAAACTATAAAAGTAGTGCAATATCTAATTTTTTAAAACAAAACATGTTTGAACGTGACTGTAGGACTTGAGAGATAAACTGGACACTGAGGATCGGGTGAATACAGTCACTTATAAAAACAGCTTTGAAGATAGAGTGCATAAGAGCTATGGTACTGCAATGCTAATGTATTTCAAATAAATATATTCGACGTTTAATCTGAACTTCACCACATTGTGCCGACAGAAGGACACATTTAATGGATCTTCTGTAGAAGTGAGCTCTAGATACTGCAGAACCAATTTGAAAGTTCTGCTGAACTCACTTGTGTTCCGCTGTTTGGCTAAAGTACTTTGAACAGACACTTCAGTTTGAGTCACAGCTGCATGCTGACAAAGGCAGGACTAAGTCATCATTGTCTGCAGTCCTTAGATGTGTTTCCTAAAGCAACCTGCCTGCGACAATATGAACGCACGCTGAGGCATTACAAAGCTCTTCGCCTGGGCCCCGTCGCTCTGCTTGGTCAGCGCTATTTGAATGAGCTTTGCAGGGACACTTCTTTGTGTCGCAGAGTCAGAATTTAATGGCTTGGTTTATGCCCCGTGATCCTGCTTTATTTGCTCAGACATAAAGGTATCTGCCTCAGAGTCCTGAGTCTCCGGAGAGCCTGGGTAGCCCGGTAGAGAGAGCTGTGATTAAACCACAACTTGACGTATGCTCTTGGCTAAAACTCGTGTCCGGTGATTAGAAACCTAATTCAGTGTCGCTATCGGCCCTCCAGCTCAGCACCTCCCCGAGGCTGATTGTGTCGTTTGTCTCCTCCCTTACCTGCTTGTAGCATCTCTCACTTTCTTGAGGTTACAAATTGCGGCGGGTGATTACTGCAGAGCGAGCGCACAGCGTGGTCGTTCAATCAATGTCCCCTACTGAGTTGAATCAGACAGAGCCTGATGGATCCCCTCTCAGTACCAGCACCGACTAAAGGTTTAAACAATTACCTGACTCCACAATTCCTAAGCTCCTGTCGCTTTCCAACCTGCGCAAACTTACTTAAAGAATCGTCAAGCAGATAAATGGAGATTATGTTGACCGAATCCAAAGAAAATGTCAATAGATCCTGCTGGGGTTGAGCTCAGATAAGGCTGTACAAAAAGGAAGAAGTTCTTGAGGTACCCTGTTTTGAGTCACAGAGAGACTGTTGGTAGAGGCATCTTGTTTGTATTTGTTTTACAGTTTCATTTTGAGCTGCAATAAAGAGCCATTTACCTTTTTTTTTTTTTTTTTTTTTTTTTTTTATAATAAAGTTTTGTGTTTTTTTTTTTTTTTATTTTTCAAATTTTTGAAAAATTATTTTTA
>CAEGAF010041772.1:0-17403 GCA_903067075.1 Micropoecilia bifurca | reverse complement strand
TATATGTGTGTGTATATATATATATATATATATATATATATATATATATAGATATATATTTACTTATATTTAGTCAGAAGTTCACATGAAGTGTGTAATGCCTTTAGATGATGATCTCAGAACTTTTACATCCCTAATCCGAAATGGGCTGGTGGCAGCATCATGTGTGCATGCTTTCCGACAGGAGGAACTGGTGCACTTCATACAAAATACAACACATTAAAGCACCACAACACATCAATCAGAAAGTTACAACATGAGTCCAGATTGGTCTTTCAAATGTACAATGACCCTAAGCAAAATTATACATACAGCACAAGGTTTCCCCCAGAAAACTTGCTAAGACCGGAGTTTGGGCCCTAAGGCAGTCATTCATCCAGTGGTCCGTCATGTTTTTGAGTTAAAAAATGTTTAAAGTTGACAGGAAATTTGAACATATCACTTGATAATTATGTGTCATTGGAAGATTGGAAGATTAACACCTAAACATCAACTATAAAGTTCTAAAAAAAAATGCAAACATAAAAATAAACCGTAAATAAATAAGTAATGCTTTTAGCCTGGTAGGGGCACAAGTAAAGCCTGGTGGTCCGCCAGGCTTATATAACACTGGGGGGAAACCCTGCAGTAGGGTAAGGACAGCAGATTTGCCATCAGAAATCTTTAATCTCATTCCAAGAATATGCCAAAACTTCAGCAAAACTAAAAGTTTTGTGTAAGTGAATGTCTTTGTCTTTGTAAATATCTGATTTGACTGGATTTGTATTTTAGGTTTATTTTGCTTTTGTTTTTACAAAGAAGTAATATTAACAGTTTATTTTTTCAATGTAATATTTCTAAACAAATTTCTTATCTATGTCCTTTCTGGTGATAAGTTTAAATTTAGCACAGAAGATCCGATAAATCTTTTTTGACACGATGATGGATATCATCTCAGTTCTAAAAGCTTGAGAGCAGATGAGCAAGAAAGTATTTACATCAAACTCTAATATCAACTTTGTCAGCTGGAAAATGTTTCTTTGGAACCACATGGTCTCATAAATCAATAATCAAAACCTAATGTTAAATCCTTTTATATCACAATATCAATTTGTTGCTGATTGCTTTAGTCATCAAATTAAGTTTATTGCTGTAGCTTTTGTTTTTCTCCGAAGTGTGTTATGTTATCTGCAGAACATAGGTGTGGGCCAGTCAGATATTATTTCAGTATGATAACGTTAAGCATCAATGCCGCATCATTTTCACAGTTTTCTTACCTTACTTAATTTCAGTATTTAATTGTAAAGCATTTAATTGACCAAAGGTAAACAAAATGTGTATTTAGTTCAAACCAGAATATTGTGCACATTACCGAAGGTAAAGTTTCAACTAAACAAAACAACTGTTGACCAACTAAAAGGAGTTAATCATTTTTCAGAAACTTTTTGTTATAGCAAGATATAAAATATTTTGAAATGATCCATTTCTGTGAATTTATTCTTAACTTTTTACAGATACAAAATACACTACAATTTCCTCTTAAAATGCTGCAACAGTTCTAATGTTCTATCTTTCTATCTTTCTTGATTATTAGAAGATTTTCTTCAGTGATTGGTCAGATGAAGTTGTTTCTTTGGACACGTAGAACTTAAAAAAAATATGCTGACATGAGCAAGGGGAAAATATTTCTTTCAGCAGACTGACTCGCAGTGCACAGCAGCAGGTGGAGATAGGAGAATATTAAGCTGCCATCTCATTAAAAAGATGGAAAATTTGATGGGTTTCTCAACTGAAACATGTCTGGAACCAGGTCATGCTTACTCAATACTTAATACTTAAAACCAAAATCTCACTAAGTATTTTATTTCTAGTTTCAAATGCAGATATCTTAGTACACTTAAAATAAGACGAAACTAACTTACAAGTAAGTTTTTTAGTGAGATAAGAGCTTAATTCCAGTCAATAATTCCTTAATACTGATTAAAAGAAAAATACTAGTTCCACTGGAAGATTATTTTGCTCATAGCTAGACATTTATAAGTGAATCTAGAAGTAATTTGCCAGAGGATCTGGTACATTTTCACAAATATTAAGGAATTATTGGCTTAAAAAAACTCCAACATTTTGCTCAAAATGTGACTTATTTCCAGTGCAAAAAAATATGTACAGTATAAACTAGATAAAAACATACATGATGTCTAAAGAGTCACTTTCAATTCATTTGTTTAATGTAAACACTTAACTTATATGTCTATAAGTTTTATGTCATTATAAGCAGCGACGAATACACTATAATTTATTATTAAGTATTTTCAGCAGTGATAACTTATTGTAATTTTAGGATTAGTTCATTCGTCTGAAGCCACTTTTTATGACTGTCCACAGATTGAAGTTCAGTTTATCTTTCCAAAAGATAATCAAGACAGATTATATTACCTTCACACCGATAGCGTCGGTAAATGCTTAACATTCTGCTGACCTGCTGATCGCAGCAGCGACCCGGCAGAAGGGTGAAAAGGTTTCACCACTTAAGGTCCTGAGAAAGGTGGACATTTCTTTTGTAATCCCACCCTGCGGGGTGGTTCTGCGGCGTTGTTGCGTAATCACACGGTCTGGCCGGATCAGACGACCAGAAGCAGGCCTGCTGCTGGCAAAGCAGCAGGCCTGCTTTACCAGAAAAACTCCATTCGTGCACAGGTGAGGCGTTATGTAACATGTTGTTATTTATTTATTTCATCTTTGGTTTTAGGATCTGGCAACATCTGGTAGAGATTGTGAAGACGGGGAAAGTCTCAGTCATCATTACTACGCACTATATAGAGGAGGCCAGGCAAGCCAACGTGGTAAGCAGATATAAACGTGCACACACTGCAACAAAATGAATGGACAAACACAGCCGAGCCGAGCATGAAAGAGAACTATCAGAACATCTATAGATCAAAACTCTTTCACAGAATAATGAGTCTGGAGATGAATTGTAGTTTTTATTAGTTCTGACAGCAGGATCATGAGTTCAAATTCAGTGAGGGTATGGTGGAATGAGGATGCACAAAGGCTCACTTATGTGTTTATTTACATCTTCTGCTCTGGTTGGCAGATTTCATGCGGTGGAAATCGCTGCTGTAATTAATAACGGCTTTAAGCAAGTTTAAACGTACTGTAAAACTGCAGTGGCTTGTTATATTTAAACGTTCATCAACCCTTATATTTGGTGTCACTCATTGTAAAGACTTGAAGTTCATACCAGGTAGATGTGCCTCAGCTGGAGAATACTAGCAACAAAAATTGGGTGAGAAGAGGAACAAAATAAGGAATTAAAATGCATAGTATGTACTCAAAATAGTTGATAATTTGGGGTTTGTAACAGATTTTTGTTCAAATTGACTTTAAACAAAATTCTTAGTTTTGTAAAACTTGAAGTTGAAAAGAGGACATAAGAATTATCACATTTGCATGAAAATGATGTTAGGAAATCAAAAAGCCCTTTGCCTTCATATTAACATCGAGTCACTTTCTCAGAAAACTAACTTCAGGTTCACCTGAAATCCAATAATTCTTTGAGTTCATGTATTGTTTTACAAGTAATCTTCTTTATAAAATCCAAGAAGTTAAATTGCAAGTGAATGTTTGCAATGCAGATTAGCTTTTCTGTAATCCAACCAAAGCTATGTGGTGTAGATTAGTTTATGGAGAGAGCAGGTTTAGTTAAGCCAATTGGAGACAACAATTTCTCCTAAAGTACAGTTTTTGTTCTTTAAAAGCATGAGGCATTTCCTCATGCTGACAATATTTTCCTTGTAAACCAATCAGTCAAACCGAATTGTGGTTTTATAATTGTTTATTACAATCCTTTTCTTCACTGCTAACAGCACAGAAATAAAATGCTGGTTTATTCTTGACAAAGCTAAGTGTTGTTTGTTCTAGATTATCTCACAGGCTCCTATATAACCTCTATTCTTCGCCTTGTTTTAAACAAATTAGATTTAAGCTTTGAAATTCAGTCAGAAGAGGTTGTTAGCTACCGTTGGAGCTAACAATACGGCTGAATTAGCTAGCTAGCTAACTCATGAAAACTCAAGGCAGAATAGCTTTGTTTACCTTCCACTTCATCATGATGACAAGGCAAAAACTGATGTGCCTGTTTGAATTGCCAAGAGCTTGTTAATTATGTGTTTCATAAATATTCATCACACTTATATGAAGACGAATCGTTGTTCTGGTTCACATGTGTCAAGCTAAAGGCCTATGGGCCAAATCCAGTCCACCGTAGGATTTGTCTGCTTCTCTGGGTCTTGGTGCAGAATTTCTCAGCACATGACTGTCTTGCTGTCATTTAAGAAGCTTTTTTAACCAGCTCAGTACAAGTCAAAACTGCATGATTTGAATATAGAATGTAAATATGCTTTTCTTGTTGTTGAACCCATAAACACAGAGAGAGAAAATATCCAATAAAACCAGTATGACCACTTATGTTTGAGTACATTCAGTATTAAATGACAGCTTGATGAAAGACAACCACATGTGCAGAGTCAGCATGACACAAACGTTGCTAATTGGCTCTTTTAATTCCTTGCCAGAGGAATTCTTTGGTCCTGTAATGAACATCACAAAGATGCTCTGCTCTACTTTTAGGGAATAAGAAGAAATGAGCTCTCCAGGCTACTGAAACATTGCCATGTCACTTTAATGCGACCTAGAAAACTGGAGTTTTATCAGTGCTTTTCATACTATAGCATCTCCTGTAACAGGTTAGCAATGTCAGATATTGCACATTGCTTTAGTTTATGGCATGTGTGCACCAGAAATGTAGGTTTTGACATCTTTTTATGCATTATGTAGAGAACTTTTTTTATTTCCTTCTTTCTGTTTGTGCTCTCAATCATTTACAGGAACTTGATATATAGTCTAGATGTCAGCTTCCTTTTGTATAACCCAGTTGTTCATTTAGTTTGTCCAATATGTTGTTGTCTTTGAATAAGTTTATTGCTAGACAAACACTGGGAACGAGTGTCTGTTTGGAGTCAAATCAAAGTATTCTCCTTTGAATGTTTTTTTTAAATTTTTTTAATTTTCTTAAGGTTGGTCTGATGAGAAACGGTTATTTGCTGACAGAAGGTCCTCCAGATGAAGTCATGAAGCAGCACAGTGCTACAGTGAGTACTCTCCAGGTCTCAGGTGTGTGGCTCCTGTCGGGGTCAGGTAGTCGTTCTGAAACGTGACTAAGAAGGGGGGAAAAATAAATGTAGAGAAGGTAACCTCTCTCTGCTCTTTGGGCTGTTCTCATACAAACTACGCAAAAGCGCCAATTAAAACCCATGTGCCGCAGCTTGTACTGACCTCGGTTACGGGCTGTTTGCAGACACTGGAGCATGCCTTCTTGCAACTGTGCGAGTCGTCGGACCAGAACTCCGCGCAGGAATCCAGCTCAGAGAGCGAAACCCTGGAGAAGAGCCAAACTTTCGCAAATTGCCGGGACGAGAGTCAGCCAATCCTCGCGGTTGGGCCTCCACCTGTGGAAGACGTTCCTAAATGCACAGGTACCGATGTATGCACAATGTATTCTAGTTCTAAAGTTTTTTTTAATTGTTTTTTTTTATGGAACTCCATGGACAAAAGTAATCGAAATAAGGGTAAAAATTCTGATTTTTTTCCCACCTGTCTGGTGAAAACGTTTTGCAGGCAAATGTTTCACAATGTTGTTCCAAAATATGTCTAATTGTGACCAGGGATCAGTTTCATAAATCTTTTACAAAATCCCAGTCGAGACCTGGTTGAATAAAAATGAAATAGAAATCAAATAAATATCTATGCTTGCAATCTGAATTTGAGACTTTAAAAGCTTTCTTCTTTTTAATGCCCAATCATTTTGTTCAGTTTGTCTCTTTAATTAAAGTGTGATAAATCTTAGAAGTGGAACCTTATCCGAACTCGCTCGCGTTTATGTCTCCATATTTGTCTGAGCGGAGCCGCTTTATGATTTCAGGCCTTGTGATTCCATGTTGAGATATGACCTTTAATAGCAGCTCTAAGTTCAGTCCATCAGGGAGATCTTTCCAGACATTAGTGCATTCTGGAGACAACAGATAGGCATGAAGTAGGATCATGTTTGTTCAGGAAACATGTTTGGTGCCAGGTCACTGGTGTCAATCTGCCGTCGGCCTTCTTTGAAAAATTGTGTTGCTTTTTGACATTTAATTATTTTTTTTACACAGAAGCACATTTATGCTTTTCAAGCTATTCAGATCAGAACATTTATATGCTACAAACATGGCAACTAAAAATAGAGATTGACATTATTGACATTTTGTAATGTAAAAGTTTCAACTTAACTAGACATTATCACTTTTTAGGTAACAGGCCAACTCAGAGCAGAAGGAAAATAATTCAGGGTGTCCAAAGTGCGGCTTCTAACTGCAGTTGATTCAGATTAAGACTTTTGATTTTTAATTAGGGCAAAGTGATCACAAGTTAAACATGTCTTAGAGTAGAAAATACTGGCCATAATAGAAAGAATTATATTTTTGCATTTAGAATTTAGGCTCATTCTGAAGGATTTTTTTATGCTTATTTTGTGGAGATTTTTATTTTTATTTTGTATATTTAAATAGAAAGAATTTACAAAAAAAGAGAGAGATCTAAATGATGTTATCACACAGAATGTTTTTCTTTTTAATCAAGACCTAAACATTTTGAAAACTGGATTCCTTTTTTTTTACGTTTACCTGCAAAACCTGTTTGAAGTTTTGAATCTGCAGTAATTTGTCACCTTCCCAATGAAAAAAATCAGACTGTTTGTTTCGTTAAAGTACTCTGGTTTATTGTCCAGAAGGAAACATTTGTTTTTTTGCCAAAGAGTTCTTTTGACATTTCTTGTGGCACAAAGTTTGGACACCCATCACCTGAACTGCACGGCAGTGTTTACATTATGTTATATGGTCACATCTACATTAACTTGAGGTTCTCCCAAAGCATCATGGATTATTTTTCTGTGATTTGATGCTCAGCGGACTGGAAGGTGCGGGCCAGACACATCCTGCCGAAGAGGAGGAACATCGGAGCGCTGTTCATCAAAACAATGGTGCGGATGAAGAGAATGCCAGGGTATTTTCTTTTCTTTCTTTTTTTTTGTTAATTTAATTTCTAATCAATAACAGCAGGAGAGAAACAAACAGAAGCCTGTTTAGTGACTGGTTGGGTCTCCTGTGGGCTTGCAGCTCGTTGTGTTTCCAGTTCCTGCTGCCGGTCATCCAGATCTCGCTCATCTGTCTGTGCGTCGGCGGAGATCCGAAGGGGATCAAGGTTGCTGTGGTGAACAATGACAGCTACCCTCCATCCAGCTCGTTCAGCCAGTCGCTGCTCACCTTCCTGCACAACTCCAGCGTGATTCAGGTACGGCTTCGTTTCTGAGGAGCACGATTTGAACAAGCCAATGTTCTCTGGCTCGGTTTCACTTTAGTTTTCACTTATGCCCCTTTTCCACCGGCTCGACTCGGCCCAGCTCAGCTCAGACCCCCTGGATATTTCCTCGCTCTATCCAGGGAATATGCAGGGGGTCCGTGCATCCTTAAAATGACTTAAATTCTTTTTTTTTTTTATTAAACGACTATCATTCACAGCGAATAAATAACCAAACAGAAATCTCCTTATTTTTTATCTATAGTTTCTTCAAAGGCAGCAGTTACTGTACTTGATCATTTAAATGTGCAGGTGTCTGTGCGTGTGTGTGTTTGTGTGTGTGTTTAAATCTTAACCAACAGAGTTTCAGTTCTCCTTCCTACCAACACTTCAGACTTCCTTTCTTCTAGGAAGGTTTCATTCTGTTTGTGGAGGAACCAAAACCTTTCAGTCCACTGCAGTGCTGCACATGTACCACACAGAGTACGAACTGACTCAGACTGTCACAGATTATGAGAGTTTTCAGAATACTGTAGTGTAGTTTTCATTATCTTGTAATCTGTGAGCAGTAGTTTCAGGTCATTGTTAAATCTCATTTTCTTGACCCAGACAAACTTTCAAACACCTGGAATCATGTTTACCATTACAAGTCCTTCCATATTTCCAGCCAAACGTGTTGCTGGAACTTTTACGGTATTTTTATTTATTTTTTTAAGACTCATCTTATTCCCAAACCTGCTTGGGTTCTGTTAAACCTGAGTGCTGCATTTGATACAGTAGGTCATAAAACACCACTGGTTTGTCTGGATTGACGTTGGTGGTCCAGCTCTTTCAGCGGTTCACCTCACAACAAGATCATTTTTATCTTCAAATTATTTTCTTTCATCCTCTATGCCTCATCTCCCCTGTGGGGGACCTCAGGGCCCTATTTTTGACCCCAGTCCTGTTTTCTTAGTTTCCTCAAAAAGCTACAGATTATCTCCAAGCTCTCATTCTCTCCGTCAATAGAACTTTCTCATCATAAGCAGGCACAGATCAGAAGGTGTTAGTTTCTGTCTCGCACCCAGCATGTAGCATCTTATTAAATGTGTCGAGCTCCGTGTGTTTCTCTTGGTTCTGATCTATGTTTAAACAATCATGAATCACTTCTTCCATGTCTTCAATACTTCAAAATTAAACTACTGCAGAGTATTTGATATCCATTGTCCTCAGTCTCAGTTATTCAGCCTACAGATCTCTGTAGCCTCTTGGCATTGGTTTGCAGTCTATTTTAGGGTCTGTTTTAAGATTCTGATTAAGGCCCTAAATGGGTAAACCACAGTGTATGTTCCCAGATCACATCTCTAGCAGAAAAGAGATAAAGGCTCTTCAGTCTGTGGAGTTCTCTTCCCGTTGATATATAAAGTGCTCCTTTGGTCTCGGGCTTTAAGTCCTGGAGACCAAAGGAGACCTGGAATCAAGAAATCTATGCTAAAATGTTACCTTTATTAAATGTTCGCAATGATCTCCCTGTTGTTCATGTGTCTCTTTCATGTTGTTACCTTCCCCAGAGGATTTTCTCTATCTTTCCAAAAGTTGTTTTTTTTTTACACAAAAAAAGTCACATAACAATTACTGAGGTCATTATTTTAGGAAGGTGACAAAATGTTGCTTAAGTCCGGTAGTTTGTAGTTGGATTTTAAAATATTTAAATGTGTTGTGTACAAAAGTAAAACTAAAACATACAGGATGCCGGCCCTCCAGGACCCACTTTGGCCCTAGAGACTTTCTGCTTTTTAGGTAATTGAACCACTGGGGAAGAAAAAAAACCTTACAATTAGGTCCAGGCCTAAGAGTGTTGTGAGGCTTCACTTCAAATAGGTTTTACTTCAATAGAAATGAAACAACAGCCATATATATAAACTGCTCTTGTTTTTTTTTTTGCATTTACAGGTTCCTCTGCCCCAAAAGGAGGCGTTTGAAGGGGTCCATAAAGGGGAGTACTGGGGCGTCATCGGCTTCGGACAGAACTTCACCAATTACTTGACTAAACGGTAAGATGATCTCTAATGACATTACTTCATTCAAATACATCTGGTTTTGATCACACTGCGTGACTCATCCTGAAAGGTCAAATCTTGAAATCCTGAAAGGTCAAGATTTAGTACTATTAATGGCACTAAATCATTAATAGTATCATTACTATTAATGATGTTAATGATACTGAAAAATACACATAAAGACCTTAGCAGAGTAAAATATAGATATAGAAAAATATCATAAAACAGTAAAATCAGAATATGTTCCTGCAATTAACTGGTTTAACAGTAGAAGTACAGCAGTCAGTCAGCCACTGATTGTTATTTTCTTGACCAGGAATCAACAGTTCAAAATAAACCTTTTTTCCCCATTTATTAAATGCCTCAAAAGTTAAAGACTCTCAATTTTAGTTTGTAAGTGATCAGATAATGATTGTGTAATTCTTATAATAACTAAAGGTAATATAGTTGCTTGATTGTGCCTGGAAGATACACAGTACAGCCCCTTTAATGTTTTACAGTCCTTGGAAATAATATTCATAATTCATAAAATGCAGGTCACATCTAAAAAAACAACAGAATTTGAGCGATTTTGCTTTAAATGACTGTTAACTTGGAGGGCAAACACATCATATATTACATTATGCCTTTATTTAAACTAAAATAATGTCACAAAAGAATTACAATTACTTTTACAAAAGCAACTTTAGCAGACCATCTCTTGTTTGACTGATTGGTCGTATTAATTCCTGTTTGTGTTGGAGAGCGGAGTGGAGCTCCATGACGTTCGTAACTCTACTCCACTCTTCGCTAAAAGCTCTCGCGTTTCTCCGCTCGGATATTGTTACATGTCAGATACACATCTACTCCCATCGGGAGTTTCCTCTGTACTTCTGCAAGATGTGTACAGTTTCCTGCAGAGGCATTCGATCCCCTGGATGTTTTTCACATTCTGTCATGTTATGATGCCTTAACCTTCTCTGTTATCGGATAGAGGAAGACAATGCAGTAGTGAAGAAGAGGGAAAGGGATTTGTGATTATTAAGTTTAATTGTTTTGGTTTGTGTTGTTATGTATTCAGCACTTTTCACTCAGAATTTTGTAACTGGAGCAACACTTCAACTCCGGTTGTAATGCTGCATGATGTAATAGTGTAATAAAATTGGGCTATAGACATAGAATGTAATAAAACATAATTAAGACCGCATTATGTAAGTCTGTGCAAAATGTCATAATTTTGCATTTTTTAATTGTTTTGCTTTGAACGACCTGTTGGTTGATACCAAGAGATCTGGTCTGAAAAGGCAAATAAGTTACCAGAAGTTCATTTATTGGCCAAAATTTCGATTTAGAAAGATCTACAGCATGATCATAATTATAATTATGAAGACTAATATAAATATATGTGTAACAACACATGACTGAAAAGCTGCCAGATAAAAAGAAAGTTTCTCCTGACTCCATGGTTTAGCTGCATTTATTGAAAGCTTCTGAAAACACATTTTTCTCGTCCTGTTTTCCTTCCCTTCCTCTCCTCTGTCACTGTGAGGGTTTCGGTTTCACAAACAGGTGCTCATGTTGTTCATCTGCAACGGCCAGGAGGCTGTGAGTCAAACAGGTGTTCAGTCGTCATGTAAACACCCGACCTACCTACCTGCCGGTTCAGACTGGCTCTGCTGTGGTGTCAAACAAAAAAAAACAAAAACGTATTCCACTAGCACACACAAGTTCACCACACACATTTATGTACTAGCTTGAAGACACGCATAAAATGTATGTGCAGGAAACCACCTCACCAATCTGGTTGTGAAACTTGATACCCTGTGTTTTGTTTGACCTTTCTGACCTTTGACCTACTATATGTGCAGTAGGGCCACTCAGCAGATATCAGCATGATCGTCCAGAGCTGAAAGGGGAATGAATGTGTTGTTTATAACCAGACATGTTTTTATGGGTAATGTGGTTTTTGATCAGGCTAACAATAACTATTAGTGAGAAAACTTTAAACTTTAAAATGCTACAACTTAACATAACTGTACTTCCTGATTATCCTACCAGCAGTAAAATGATATGCTAACATTGCTTGTTTTCTTTGAACTATTTCTCTCAAGTCTCACTTTGAGTCACTAAAGTTTATCGGAGCTGCTGTCATGTGAACATGAGTCAGAGTCCCAAGTTTTTTTTTTCTGTGTGCCGGAGTCGCGGGTCGCCATTCTGGTCCTTCCTGTCCTTAAAAACACCTAGGCGGGTTCTGGTTTTAGGGGGTCAGCCAATCAGACGGTGGTTTTCTCTGAGCCACGAGACGCTGATGTGACCGACCTGCAAGTAAAACAAAAGGTGTTCGGCTTCCACGTCCTCTGGCTTTGACAAAACAGTCTGAGGTCGACAAACAGGGTCGCAAGCAGATTTGAAGGCATTTAGCCTTCAAAGGTGTCTGATGTTTTTAGACATAGATTTAAAATACACACCCACATGTAGAATATTTGTTTTTTCTAATGAAGCCCCCTCGGTCTGACTTATGAGTCCTTCAGGCATATCAATGCTCCTAGACTCAAGAGATGAGCCAGTGTTGTGTGTACTCTGAAGAGAAAATGTAGGACAAGTTTGTATTTGATGTGAATTTTTGGGGGTTTGTTACCTGAAGCCTGTAATTAGCACACAACAATTAATATAACCACTGAATGGACCAGCCAATAAATTGGATCGATTTCTTTCATTTTACTTGATCGGCAATCATTCGATTGTTGAGAAACCGATCTGATCTACCTTCCTCTGTTCTGCTGTGAGAGAGGGCCGACTGACAGACCCACCCATCGCATCATGACCACATGCTCACAGTTAACAATAATCACAACACTGCTGCCAACTTGGCAACAAAGTTGCCATGTTTAGCCACTTTTTACACAAAAAACATCAATATCATTTAAAATTGTATCAGTAATTGGTCATTACCCAGAAAGCTGCAGTGAGTTCACCTCTGTAAAGTGCGATATTTATTTTCCAGACAAATGTATTCCAGGTTAATGAAGTTATAGTCGTACATGTCGTAACATTATAAAATCAGGGAACACAGTTTTTAAATAAATATTTTTTGAATATATTTTGGATGTGGATTCAGTAATGTTCTCACTCCTATAACCAGTGAGTGAACATTACAAACATTAGAATAAGGAGCTGTTAACTAAAAACATGGGATGTATTTCATAGATAATTAGAGAATAATCCATGTCTCAGGGTTATATATCTTTTCTCTTTTTGAGTCAACTGGGATTCTGAAAAGTTTCACACCTTCGTTTGGTTCCGTTCATTTCCACACTGGACCTTTGACCCACCGTCCCGATAATGTCACACAGTTACAGAAAACTATATATTAAAGCAAGGTTTAATTTAGAACAAAATGCACATATCTACTTCTAGTAAAATTATTTATTAAAATTAGGGGTAAAACTAAATAAAAAAGGTAAATTATATTGTAAATATTTCTAAAATCAATAAAAGGCACAAACAATTTAGAATGATCGGCAATTTTGGAATTAGACCAAATTAAGGTAATATAAATGACAGTAAATGTATAAGCAATTTGTATAAATGAAAACAGGAAAGTTGATGAGAAAGCCAAAAGTAGAAAGCTGCTTAAAAGACACAATGATTATTTTTGCTGAAAATAAAATGTGATGCACAAGTTTATAGCATGTTTTCAGTCTGAGTTAAAAACATGTCTTGAGTTTCCTCTGGTTGGACGGAGATGTTTATCTGTATATCTGTTGATTTGACTGAAAGCAGAAGAAGTTTGGCTGACAGTCTCTCAGACTCGCCGTCGGTAGAATATTTAGCCTGGCTGACCTTTCAACTTCCTGTTAGTGAAACAAACCTGCAGTTACACACTCACCCCTTAATGCATTAATTACTACAACTGTTTATATTTTAATAAAACATCACCTTGATATGTAATTAGAGCTTAACAAAAGAAGCAAGCGAAGACAATATCCAGAAACAAAAAGCATAATAAGCAAAAGATCGGTTTGAAAAAAGAGTAAGATGAATCTGAGCATTACCTGATTATTAGCTGCATTACAATAAGGAGAAAGTAATCATTCAATCAAGTTTTTTTTGCATAGCAAATTTCAGCAACAAGGTAGTTAAAGGGCTTTATGTAATAAAAACACAAAAATAAAAGATCAGAAAAACTTTGTCCCATCACCAATTTGAGTCTGTCGAGTGCCACCAGAAAAATCATGAATACACATCAACTATGTTGGTCAGTGTTCCATTTATTATGGTTATAAAGCAACTCTAAACAGGTGGGGTTTGAGCCCCTTATTGAAAGACACCTTGTTTTGCAGGATTCTGCAGCGGCAGGTTTCCAAGGAAGTGATTGACGGAGGATCGGTGCACGTCTGGCTGGACCTGACCAGTGAGACACACTTTTGTTTTTAGTGTTACGTTTGTTCGCTTTGGCAGAAAACAATACATTAGCCTGAAGCTTTGTCGTTGAACAGATCGACAGATCGGCCTCATGCTACAGAAGCAGCTGCACCAGGCGTTTCAGGTACAACATGATGCCTCATCGAAAGCTGGATAAATTTCAAAAAACGAGTGCCCTTCCTCTTTTAATGTCGGTTGTTATTCTTGTTCCCCAAACTTTTGTTTCACCAAACAGAAACTATAACATTTCCTGCTTCCTGATCAAATCATTATGATTTTATGTGAAGGTCAATATCAACATTATTTATTTTCTGTCTGCAGGCCTTTGTGGATTATAAAATGGGCGCTTTGGCGTACCTGGCTGCTCTACCGATAAAAGTAAGAGACCTTAAGGAAAATTACATGAGAACATATAAATCATGGGTAATTATCGTATCATTAAACGCGACACGGTAAATATATTTTACGATATTTATCAATAAGTGTCACATTTAACAATACTTGTTGTATTGTTAAGTACGACGGAAAATTATTTTCACAGTCATTCGTTGTGGAAAGTTTCTGATCACCATTTGAGTTTTGATTTATCGTTGTCATGATAAATTTCAGTTAATTAAAATAAATACAAAAAACAAAACTGACAGTTTGGTAAGAAATGTTCATTTTTGCCATTTTCTCCACTAAAGTTTCACTAAATATCACTAAATTTGAAAATATGATTAAATGCAGTTGCTGAGTTTTGATTGTTTTCCTAGAGCAACAGTTGTGTTTGTGGCACTTTGAATGTCGTGCCATGCAGAACTATTATACCTAAAAGGTAGTAAATAGTTTTTTTATTTCTATAATAATCTTTATCGTTATCACAATAGTATCATGATAAAATTAGAGGTCCATATCACCCACTCTAATCACCTACACTGTGAGATGGTTTTGCTGTTTGCTGCATCAGGTAGAATGAAATTCTTTCTGGTCATTTCCTAGTTTGAAGAGCCGATCTACGGAAGCCTGGACATGGATTTTACCACCTATGTGACTCCAGGAGCTGTCCTGAGGTCAGTGATGAGAGGGCCGCTCTGGTTTTGTGTTGTTTGCTGCAGAAATTATTTATTTATGACCTGTACTATAGCACATCACTGGGAAACACCTA
This sequence comes from Micropoecilia bifurca, assembly GCA_903067075.1. Taxonomy (NCBI): domain Eukaryota; kingdom Metazoa; phylum Chordata; class Actinopteri; order Cyprinodontiformes; family Poeciliidae; genus Micropoecilia; species Micropoecilia bifurca. The sequence continues at coordinate 2,439 of CAEGAF010041772.1, read as the reverse complement.
AAGGAACAAATCCTCTTTTTCTGACTCTGTTCCTGCAGCATCTCCTTCTACCTGGCTGTGGGTCTGACTGCGCTCTCCTTCGTCCTGGAGAGGAAGGAGGGGCTTCTGGACAGGTGCTGGGTCGCAGGTGAGAAACCAAACCTTCATTTGCTCTGATAGCAGCACAGAAGTTCATAAGTCTCAGTTCCAGCTCTTTGCTCATGATTGGAATCATCGTTAATACCTTCAGAATATTGCGAATCATTAACAGGGAGGGGCATTTTTTGTATGGTTTATCACTTATTGTGAAAAATGTTTTTTCACCATTAGAATTTTGATTGATTGTTGTCATGATAAATAGCATTTAAAGCTAATCAAAGACATGATTTTCAACTATTTTAGACACTCAAAGTGGTTGTGGAGAGAATCCATGAAGAAAGATTTCTCTCAGCAGCAAGGCAGTGTTTTTATTTTGCACAGATTAGATAAGAGTTTTTGGTGGCCGCCTTTGAGCTCTGGTATAAACATGGTGTTTATTCTCAAGAAATCTGAGGGAAGAAAAAGACTCCATCACTTGATTATTTTTGTTTTATTTGAATAGAATTTGTTTTATTTAAATCTTTATTTGAATACCACCTTTGAGTCTGCAAGAGAATGTGATCCATTACTAGGAAACAAGTCAAGACTTTATTTATATAGAAAAAAGAAAAACAAGAATATGAAACACTTAAACTAATAATTTGAAATTACAAATAACAAATAAATACAAGTGAAAATGCCAAAATAGATAAAAACATAAAATGATAAAGAATTTTAGATTTTCTACAAAACCTAAAATTAAACATCCGACATAATCATTTTTCTGAAATAGTAAAGCTGGTGTTATCAGTAACTATAGTGTATAAAAGAAGCTAGATTAAAGCTTATCTTTATCTTACTTTTTTTTTAAATGTGATGCTTTTAACAGTTTGGCTTAGAAAATATAATGTTTGCTAACCATCTCCAGATCTAATGAAATATTTAAAAGTTGTAAAAGTGAGGTTGTCGCACGTGAATTGATAAAAATCCAAGGCGATGTATCATTTAGGTGTAATTTGAAACGTGGCCAGTAGAGGGAGGAACATGATCACAAGTTTCTGGTGAGACGGTTCGGTCCAAGATGCCAACAGAAAACTATGAACAAATGTATTCAATCGCCTTTTTTTATTTAGAAAAATCACACTCATTTTGGTCGATCTGAATTTATTGAATTAATTGTTTGATAGTGTTTGAGCAGGATTTAGTTGTAGCAAGCTGTTGCTTTACTGTTCTACTGGCTCAAACTGAGGCAGAAAAGAATTGTAGAAAAAATGAATAAGAGGAGTTTATTTCAGGGCTTAAATTTGACTTATTCTTCTTATTTATGTTTTCTTGATTTGATTAAGAAAAAAATGTCCTCTAATTTTATTAAATAGTCTGTAAATGTAATAATTTGGTCTCCAGCAGAAGTTGCCTCAAGCTGCTGTTCTCATTCGGCAAAACATTGTGACAAAGACATTTTCAGACAAAATAAAAACAAACCCGCATCGGAACGGCCGCCACTGCGTCACATCGACTGTTTCATTTTTAGCCTTTAAAAAGGTCTTCAGCATATTCATCAAAATGCCCTTCTTGTTCTCCGCTCCACCAGGTGTGAGCTCCATGGAGACGATGCTGGCTCACCTCTTCTCCCAGCTCTTCGTCATCAGTGTTCAGATCATCCTGATGCTGCTCTTCATCCTGCTCGTCTTCAAGGTTGGCTCAGGGAACAAACACTACACTCATGCTAAACAACTTTATTGATCTAAAAAAAGAACAGTTTAGACCAAAAGAAAGATTTTGGCAATTCTCAAGACCGACGTTCTCCATCCAGAGCTTGAGCCAATTTGCAAAAAGAGAATGAGCTCTGGACAAACGTGTCAAACTCGAGGCTCGGGGGCCAGATCTGGCCCACCGTATATTTTTATGTGGCCCTTTAGACTCGCCACACTACATGACATCGATCATGTGCTCCAGTTCTTTGAGGAAATCATCAACAGCTACACACATTTTCTTCAGAGTACAGCAAATTTTTCCGCCAACACAGTCAAAAACGTTGGATTTAAATGATGCCAAGTCCCATCTGAAGGTGGCAGTAGTTCTCACTTTTACTACACTTCTGTTCATACCTATCAAGTCTCCCGTTTTGGCCAAGAAAGAACAGTGTTTTGTGTTTCCTGCTGTGCTCCCGTAATAATATTTTCCTGTCAATTTCCCATATTATGGCAGCTACGTCACCAGTCCTCCACTCTGGCACTAACCCCTTCTCAAAAACAATTGCGATCACTGTTAAAGAAGATTTGAAGAAGTACTTCTATCCATCCATTTTCTTCCGCTTATCCGGAGTCGGGTCGCGGGGGCAGCAGCTTCAGAAGGGAGGCCCAGACTTCCCTCTCCCCAGCC
>CAEGAF010041767.1:0-36410 GCA_903067075.1 Micropoecilia bifurca | reverse complement strand
CATGCACAGGGAGAACATGCAAACTCCATGCAGAAAGGCCGGGGCCGGGAATCGAACCCAGAACCTTCTTGCTGCAAGGCAACGGCTCTACCAACTGCGCCACTGTGCAGCTTTTTTATTTATGAAAAAGTATTTCCCAAAACTGTTTTATTAAGCCAAGAAAATAGCATCTCATTCACAGAAATATTATAATCAAGTTGATTTTCTTTGTAAGCATGCCCACCAGACGAGGCTTCTTGTGTTAGAAACGAAATACTTCAAAAGTACCGGCATGCAGTGTGAGAACATGAGACGACACCTCCTAATTTCAGTCGGATTAGTACTTGTTACGGAGATCTAGCCATTTGCTCCAGACAGTGAGGATTACAGGGGCAGACTAACGGGTAAAAACACAGAGTAAATGTGATCACCTCAATGAGACTCCGGACGTGGGAATTGAGTGTGATCTGCACCACAGACACGTGTCGGGAGAGACGGGACGAGAACACAACCACAACGTGAACAAAACCAAAAAAAGCACAAAAAGGACAAAAAAATAAAATAAAATAAAATGGCACACAGATGACATAAATTTCAGGTTCACTGTTATGTCGCTGCAAATTAATTTCATAATTAACTCATATTCCAAGCAAAAACAAACGGAGCACAACAGAACGTAAATTATTAAATTGTTACAGGGTGGGGGAGGTGACATGCGTGCTTCGGTCATGCCTCTAACGGAACGTGCAGTTATACGGTCATGCTTACCAGCTTGAGAGAAAGCTTCATGGGAAGGGACATGGGAGAGAAAAAAATGGCGAGGAGCAGGAAGGGAGAAAGAGACAACAGATAAACGTCAGCACCAAGTGAAACATCACAGCCATTTGTTCTCCCAAAACAAACGAAGAAAAAAAAAAAACACTTTACCTTCATTTCATAATAATGCTGTATTGTGTCAGACTGCACCACATGAGGGAAAGAGAGCACTGAACGACTTGACTTTACTGAAAACACAGTTGTGACATAAATAAGCCCTTTCAGAAATTATTTGACTTATAAAGCCTGACCTCTCTTTTCCAAAGTGGTGAAGTTTAACATTGATGTATTAATGGAACATGAGAGGGAGGGGGGGAGCCCACCTACAGCATGAAGCATGCACAGTGAGATCAATTTAAAGTGATGACAGATGAATGCAAACGTAGAGACGAGAAGTAAACAGAGGTGAAGGGATTCGTTTGGGTTTTTTTTTTTTACTTGTCTGTCACGACCGACTGTTGTAGTGACACAGAGGGGACAGCAGAGGGCGCCAAAAAGCCAGTGTTCACATTTAGCAGGTCTGCGTGTTGACATATAGGCAGAAAATGAGCACAGACAGGCTGGAGAGACTTGGTCAAATTCACAGTTGTTGGGAAGAAAAATTAAATTGCACATGAGAATAATTATGAACTGAAATTAACAAAAAAAAAAAGGAAAAAAGAAAGGGTTCGACTCAAAGTTGTTTTTATTTTATATGTATGATTGACTGAGTGATTTTTGGAGCAGGTACTGTTGGGATTTTGTGGAGTAACAACCATTGGGTGGTAGAGCTGGAGCAGATGACTTGTAATCCTGTTACAGGCTCGCATACTGACAAGCTCTCATTAGTCCTCTAATCAAGTCATCCAGCTGGAATGGCTTGTTATGATCCTCACTGCAAAGCCCTGGAAGACTCGCCTCACCTTCACACGCATTAATTGCTCTCACATACTCCAAGAGATTTCTGGATGTCGGTAAATCTACGTCGTGTGCCATATTTACAGTTTAAAAACGCCTGCGGTGCTGGTGAAATGTTTCAATGTGGACGCCATTGAATATATTATGTTAAGGCCTTTAAAGGCGCTTTTGAATTGCAAATGAAAAGATTCAGACACAGACTACATTTAAAACATTTGCATGCTCAGATTCAAATTTGTTAAGTCAAAATTGTACACGACAGGGTTTCCAGCAGGATTTCTTCCCATCATGGCGGTGGGCTGACTAGGGGAATGGGTGATTAATATTATTATCAGGGAACCTTCACAACACATCAGAAACATTACGCATGATGGCCAAACTATATTAATTAACTGTTACTGTCATTCAAATGTAACACACATTACATTTAAATTTCCGATTTAAGCTGCAATTTATGCCCATGATGCACATGAAACTTTTCAACGGCAATTGTTGCAACAGTATGAGCAACTAGGTAAATTATGGCCTCAGTGGAAATGTAAAAGGGAAGTTGTTGACGGGCGATTTAAAAGTTGGATGGATTACATAGACAAAAGTTGTGACATTTAGCTTTCAGAGTGCATCTGCCTTGCTTCACATGTTCAATGACAACCTACTACATCCTGAAGCTTTACGGTAACTGATTATGTAATAAGTGCTGCAAATATTAGCAATCAATATACAACCTAGCATAGATTTTAATGTTTACTTTAAACTCCAGACAGACACACATATACAGGTATATCATGGCTTTTGCAGACAGACAGCATCGCTGTAGTATGGGACATCGGCACACAGAAAGCCCTGGAGGGGTGAATTCTTGGCACTGCGGGCTGAAAGCCTGATCCAAAGTGTGACTAACACCTTGTCCAAACATGCATCTCTCCACAGGACGTTTATTTAGCACACAGTTGGTGAATCCTGAGTGGGATGGCGGTAGCCACATATCCCCACATCCACAATCTCCGCACATCCTCAGGTGCTTGCGACACTTTGTGAATTGACCCCTTTTTACAGATACGGAGCAGGGGGGAAGCCCCCCAAGATAGCTGCAGGACACTGGAACACCCCAAGCTGATAACATGTGATGAGGGATGAGATCACCATCTTCTCTGATCATTCATCTCGATCCCGACACGTGACACAGCCATGTGATGAACAAGGAGCCAGACGCAGACACTAGCCTCCTTTGTGAGGTTGTTTTGCTTCATTAATCGGGACCAATGGTCTCCTCACATCACTTAAGAAAAAAAAAGAGGCTACTGCCTGCTTTTCGTGAGGCCTTACTAATCACAGACACGTTCGCTCTCGATACTCATTCGCTCTCTACGCAGACATGTATAAACGTGGTGGGATACTCACTGTCTCCTAACGTAAAACTCAAAACAAGCACACTTACAACATATTGCCTTGCTTCGAAAGCATATGTAGGTTGACCCAGAGTCCTCTTCATGAGCTCTTTGTGATAAATGAGCGAGCGTGGGGACTGCTGCTGTAGTGGCAGTCAGAGAGAGTAGAGCTTAAAGTCAGGAAAACAAGACCTTAAAGACTCCTTGCCTTATGACATGGCTCCTAAAGCACAAACCTGCTCTTTCTACTTCCGTAGCAACAAACATGCAGTGACAACGGATGGATTAGATAGCTTAATATGCAGCACACAGAGAGCTCTCCAGCAGGGGGTGCACATCTTTCCACTGTGCACAACTAGCCCACCTCCACAGGCGCTTTAATCTCCAGGGTATAACACTGTGTTCTCCTTGCAGGAAGCGGGCAGAGAAACAAAATCGTTGTATTGACTTTCATATAAACCGTAAATAATACTAGAATTGGGTGTTGAAGGTAGATCTATTTGATCAATTTCTCCACAAAGGTTTCTTTATTATAAAAATGTTTCTAATGGCATTGAAGGCAAGTAAAATAATATTTCTTATTTCATATAAACATTTAAATAAATGCGACATATACAAGGTAGCAGCCCACAAAAGTGATGAATGGATTGACAAATGACAACTGGCGTCAGTGTTTCACTAAGTTTTTGCATGGCTCTACACCGTTCCATGTACGCATATGAAAATCTATTATATTCATAAAATTGTATTAGAAACAAATTGTGCTTCACAGGGCTATGTTTTGTTATTCCTAAATGAAATAGTTAAAGAGCTTGGTGAACTACACTTCTAACAAGAAACATCAAGAGAAACATCCAGCACCTTATGAAAGTATTTATACTCCTTTAACTTTATTCCTCCATTTTGTCACCTTACACCACATACCTGATTTTGTTTTACATTCATATGGGAAAGTTTCAAAAATTATAACGTTTTTGTGGTTTGTTAAAAAAAAAAATAGTGATTTTCAAAATGGAAAAAACAAGCTTGGATTTAGTGGTACAGCTAGCTTAGATTTTTGCTGGCTTATCTTATTGCTAAGTAGTAGCATATCATGGACTCAACTGAAAATTGTTATTCTTGCATTTGTTTCTTCAAATTTGAAAACTAACTCCTTATTCACCTGCATAAACAAAGCGTTTAGTACAGAGCACTGCTAGTTTTCTCACAACACTCCACTCCACATTTATCCTACTCCAACGTCTTCCCATCCAGTCCAGAGCTTACTTTAAGGTTAAATTATGGTTTCACAATATATCAAACTTGTCATTACATTAACTACATGGACATAGTATTTATACATACTGAATGTTCAATAAAAGTTTTTCAATATTGTGATTTTCTAATATCGTGGAACCCCCTCTCAGCATATAGCCTAGTCGTAAAAAGAAAAAAAGAAGTGCTTTAGATCAAAGTAGAAGAATATGTAAGAATGGCCCAGTCACAGTCTATAATTAGATTCTCAATTTAAGATTGAAACTTGACAAACTGGGTGTCATGATGCTCTTTATTCCTTCTGATTGAGCTTTTTTGTGGTGAACTTGGCAAAACCTTCACTCTTTATAAAGCTCATAGACACAGGCGTCTGTAAATTTAGCATACTGAACATATATTTGTATGAAAAGAACTAAAAAAATGAAAGCAAGTCCCCATTTACTTCCATGTCACAACAAGACACTAACTTGTTTTTGTAGATCACAGATCTCACTGAAATAAGCAGTTAAATTTGGTGGTAAGATGATGACATTTGAAGAAGTTGGAGTATGAACACTTTTGCAGGACGCCGCAGCTGATTCTAAGTTAAGCTTGTAACAAGACGTGTGTTCGCACCTGTAGCTATAAAGAAATGTTAGCACAGTTTCTGCCACTGAAATTTGTAAGGTGTCCTCCAGGGTTTGTTTACAAATTCTCTTAATAGCTAAATTTCTCCCAAACAGAAGGTCTTTAAATTATATATTTTTTAAGAAGTCTAAATTCAACACGTAGCTACACATTGAACCTCGCCACTAGACGAGAAAGTCTGGAAAAACTTATTTCCTTTAACACCACTCCAAGCCTCCCCAGGAACCTTCAGCTTTCTAATTCGATCGCTTGAAGGTCCAAAAACAATGCCTGCAATTTATCTCTGATCTATTTTCTTTTAAAGTCTCTCTTCTTGAAAGTTGTTGCAGCACTTCCGCTTTCGGAAGAACGTGCACTTCCTGCTACATGCTCCCAGAGTCAGAAAAACGACACACTTCCCTCTTCTCTGCGCTCCCTACCATCATTTCCTCCTCAGTGAAATCCACAACCCGGCCTGTTGCCCCACGTTTGTTCTTTTCCAGGCCATGTTTGCATTTAGGTTTTTACTCTGGGTACAGTGTCCTTTAAAGTCACGAATACATGCAAAAAAAAAATAAAAAAAATATGACAATTGTTTGCCCGGAAGGAATATTAAAAACGACCGCCTTGTTCCTGAGGTCAGGGAGAGCTGGCTATGGGAGGGAGTGGTCGCATGACAGGAAAGTAGCGGTGACCTTCCCCACTGACCGTCACCCAGTATCTCTACTGCAACTCCAGCTAGGACTGTAGAACAGGAACTGGTGGTGACATAAACCAGGACACCGGCTTGGTGCTGATAAAAACCACCCACCTAGCAGCTTTTCTAAACCCCCTCTCCTGGCCCTTTTCCATCACTCCACTCTTATCATAAACTCACGTTCTTTGTGTTCTGTCTTTCATATCGCGTGCATCAAAGCAAAACTAAAACAATCTGTCTTCAACGTAGACTGCAGAGTGAGTAGCACAGAGGAGGAGGGGGGGGGAACCACTGCAGTCTCCATGCTAGCGCCAGGAACGGCTCAGGCGTTTTGCATATTTCTGTTGGAGGAGGAGCAGGAGAGGGAAGGTGAGAGGGTCTGTCGCTGTGAGCGCAGTTAATGTGAAATGTGAAGGGGACAAGATGAAGAGACTGTCGGTGAGTCAGATGAGTAACGGGGACTCGTAACGATGCACCACAGAAGCACGCAAGTGAAGCGGAGGAGCTGAGCACTGCATGAGAGAAGCTAATTACACGATTTAAGTTCTTGTCAGATAGTTTCAAAGGTTGTTTTCAAATAATACGTATTCAGCTTGCATTGTTTTCAAATTGGCATAATAAAGCTTTGCAAACATATTCAAACCCTTTTAATGTTTCACACATGAAAAAAATGCCATGTTGTAACTTAAGGTCGGACTTAACTGTGAAACGGTGGGAAGATGGGGAAATGTTTTGTTACAAGTGAAATAATCCAGTGGAACTAGTACTTTTAAAAATAATTATTAAGGAATTAGTTACTTGAAACAAGCTCCTATATCTTGCTGAAAAGATGCATGTAAGTTTGTTTTGTGCTAAGATAATTACAATAGAAACTACACCAAAAATACTTGGTAAGAATTTGTGTTTTTGCATTTTACTAAGTAGGTGATTTCTGATTGCACTTAATTTTATTTAGGGGTATTAGTATAAAGGAGGCTGAATACAAATTAAAAGCAGACTTAATTTCATGAGAAAAAAAAATTGTGAAATCTTTGGAGCATTTTACTTCAGAAACATCCATAACTTTTATTTTATTTATTTATTTTTTTTAAGTCTATTACAAAAAAAAAAGCTGTAACGCAACGAAATGGGGGAGTGCTTTGAAAAAGGTTTGCATCGCTTCACTCATACAGTGCAGCAGGTGCAGAGCTCAGGTACAGGTTTGGACACACACACACTCATATAAACACATGCACAAAGCTCGCTGGACACACACTTACCCCTCGCCTCAGGCTCCGGAGGCAGTGCATTTTGGGTTTGGAGGCCATGAAGTCGTTGAGGCGGTGGGAGAGGGGCTCCTTGTGCTGCTTGGGAGACTGGGGGTCGTTGGGAACAGCAGAGGGTGAGGGCAGGGATGAGGCTGGGGGGGCAGGTGGGGGCTGACGGGGGGACGTTAACAGGGACATAAGCTACCAGTGTGAGAGGGAGCCGTTTCGAAAAGGAGAAGGAAGAAAAACATGGAAGAAGAAGAAGAAGAAGAAGAAGGGGGCGAGAATCCAACGAAAAAAAGACAAAGGAGGAAAAGGAGGGAACACAAAACGAAATAAATAAGCCTCCTACAAATATTAAAAAATAAACACACAACAAAAAAAGCCAAACAGAACGTAAAAGACAACCAAAGGAATGCAAAACCCAGTGTATGAGTGCTTATGTTGTGGGAACGAAGTAACAGTTAAAACATATGAAACCAAGCAAAAGATAAACAGTTAAAAAGAACAAAACGATCAGCATGAGTTCAGGGTGCAAAGCAAGCAGCTGCGACAAAGCAAAGAGTTTAAACGAAGCGCATGCCGGATTCCATTTTAGAGATCCTTTCTCTGCGCTTTTTTTTCCTCTTCAATCAAACGGAGTAAATGACTACATCCCAGAGGAAATTCATCACTGAATCTCAGGTGATCAGGAGACAAAGCTAATTGCGTTTTTCTATCCTCAAACCTCAGAACAACTGGTTCATATGTGAGACGATGAAGCAGTGACAAGTTTAGTTGACACGATAATGTACATGCAGAGACAGATTATGTAGACAGACTACTTTTGTTTCTTTTCAATTAGAAGAAATTACTTGCAGCTCTTTTTGTGTGTCTGTTATGCCTGCATGCATATGTGGTGTTTAAATTAGAGATGCACAGAAAAATGATGGTGTCTTTTGAGAAATGTTGTAATTAAGGTAACAATGAATATTGTCTGAAGAATACACAAAGTTCAAAGAGATTGATCCTGACCACAAATATTCTGGTAAATGCAAATGAACTGTTCATAACTTTTCCAGGCCAATGGTGAGAAATCACCTCTGTGTCTATAAACAGTCAGTGCCTCCAGAAGACCAAATGTCATTTTTTGTTTCTTGCCAAGTCTATAAAGAACTAACTTGAGATCAAGAAAGGCTGAGGAAGCATGTTAATTAATGTTTTAGTGCAATGTTCCCCCAGGATACATTAAATTTCTAAATTAGTACCAATGTTTTTGATCATTTTTGCACAAATTTTCCAAATAGACTCACAGTTATGTACTGGCATGAAAAAACTCAGATATTTGTTGCTTTTACATGAATTTCCACAATTGTGCAGTCTTGAAAAACTGGAGGGACTGAATGACCACTTACTTATAGCTATATAAGAATCATGTCTCCCAAGTAAAAAACACCTAAAATCAACATAAGAAGGTTCAAAATCTTTACAAAAACCAGACATTGGCCACAAAAACTCAGACTGGTGCATCTCTAGTTTAAATACCTTTCCATAAGGTTACATAGAGTAGATCACTCTAGTGTCTATGATTTTTTTGGGGGGGCCAAACACACTCACACACATACACACGATTACTCAATTACCTTCTTGACTACTTTAATTATTAACAGTGCTACCAGCCCATTAGACAGCCAAAGGTCAGATTTAGAGTTCATAAGCAAGAACCAGTGGAAAACTTCATGAAACTGATGACGAGTGGAAACGAAAAGGGTAAAAAGGAGAGTGTTACTTCAGATTGGACAGCGGGTTATCATCTGTCAGTTGAGTCGGCCCATTGAGCAAAGATAGAAATCCATTAGTGTGTGTTATAAAAAAAAAGGGTGGCCCCAACATCTGTGAGGGTGATTGCGTGGGAGGAGGAGACGGGTGGCAAATAATAACAACCAAAAATGGCAATAGTAACAAAGAACTAGAAAAGAAAATTCACAAGCTTAACACAGTGAACAAATATCGAAAAGCACTAAAGGAAAAAATGCAAGAAAATGATACACTGCAATTAATGTAGAAAGTCTAATTTATACCAATTAATTTTCAAGAAATGACAAAAAAAAAATCTGAGATGCCTCCAGCTTTGTGTTCCACAGTACGCTCCAAAAAGAGCAGGCTGACCTCCCGGAGAGAACAATGTATCGAAACGAGTGAGGCTTTTGAGTGTAGCTCCGTGCGTTACCTTGTTCTTGTTCTTAATGAAAGGCCACAGTTTGGGCTTGCTCTTGCCAGCGGGCTTCTCTTTGCCCTCTTTGGCGTTGGACAGGCTGTTCTCGGACACCGTCCTCTTCATGGCCTGACCGTAGTCCTCGAACTCCACGTCGCTCGGTGGCTCAAAGCCAGACTTGTAGGACTCCACCACCTGCTGGGAGTCCTGGAGGGAGACAGCGGCCGCACTGGTCAGTGGAAGTTGTGTTTTTATTTTTATTTTATTGTTTTTCTTCAAAAATTTCAGACGTTGCCATAGAAACTACATTTTAATCAAATACGCGCATACGCATTGCATTTTCTCTGTCTTTTCTCTCGTATTTATGTATATTTGCCATGCTTCCTTGGAAATCAGATGTTTGGATACATTTCCTGACTATTTGGTAGAATTATATAAATAGTAGGGTTTGGGTCAAATGTTTGTGGTTTCCTTCCTCAAACGTCTCACAGTAGTTTGCTTGAATTCTGGCCCATTCCTTCTGACAGAACTAGCATAACCGAGTCAGGTTTGTAGGCGACTTTGACACACATTTTCATTAGTTAAACCCTATTTTTTGATAATGTCGGTTTTAAGCCACTTGGTAGCTAATTTGGCACTATTTTTTTGTGTCGTTGTCCACTTGGAAGACTCATTTGGGCCGAAGTTTCCACTTTCTAACTGATGTCTATAGAGGCTGCTTCAATATTTCCATACATTGTTCTTTCCTCATGAAGCCATCTACAACTTGTTCTCAGTGGTGGACTTGTGGAGATCCACAGTTTTCTTTCTGTCTTGTCAGATTTGTTTTGATGCTTTTTCCAGGATGTCAGATGAAGTGGTGTGTTTGAAGTGTTGCTTTACACTACACAAACAGGCATGTTGGTGTAAAATGTTGTGAATTAAACTTGCAAAGTCATAGCATCACCATCTGGGCTTTTCCAAATTTTTATCGCATAGTAACCACAGTAGATTTTAAACCTCTAAATTTAAAGGAAGTAAAGATATCTCTTAAAGATTCCAACTCAAAAATATCTGAATTAAACTGTATTTTTCTTGTTTAAAAAACACACAGACATCCTGAGACGGAAAACCTCCAGGAACAACCATCACTGTGAAGCACAAACACAGGAAGAAGCTTGTGAATCAGTTGCAATAGACAATGAACTATTGTAGCTGATAAGACAACCTGTCTGGAGTTCAACAAGATCAAGGTTTGAAAATCTGCTATCTCCTTATACAGTATGACAGAAGAATAAGACCAGAGTGGAGGAGAGACAGAGGAGGAAGCATGTGATATGTCATCCTCAGCCGTTGTTTACTTCAGCAGAACAGTTTCAGGCTGGAGTCGTCTCCCTGGAGCTTACTTACGATGGGATCTCTGGGAACAGCCCCCTTTTTTTCATACATCATACACCAAGCATATGACGTCCTAATTTATGACAATTTTTTTTATATCCAAGTTTTAGAGACCATGAATTAGTGACAGAACCTCAGCCAACAAATGCACTTTGGCCTAAAAGAGATATTAGAGCTGAGACACTTTTCAACAAGATATGGTGAACAGAAGACAACGATGGCCTTGAATTTGACACAGAGCAGATTTTACAAACTCAGCTGTAACATAACATCCATTAACTACAGGTTCTGTTAAACAAGATCATAATTCTAAAACAAAAATTTAAAAATGTCCCTTTAAAAGTGCCATCAACTGCAGCTCGATACTGACTACTCAGTTCATAGAATCCAACTTTCAAAAGATCCATTGAGATGGACTTCTAGAAATAAAGTTGCATTTTGCACATCTATCACCACATCTCTTTGAATTTAATTCTTATTAAATACTTTGGCAAAAACAGTAACCACAGCATCTGATTCGGCTTCCAAAATAATCCAGATATTTTGGAGCAGATCTGTTCCATAACTAGAATTATTTCAAAAGCCGATCAAAAATTATATGAAGGTTTCTTAGTCTTAGCTTTGTAGCATTTAGTATTTAGGGCTTTGTTAAAAATTCTAAATCTAAAAGCCAAACCCAAGATAATCCTTCTGACATCATGAAGTCCTTTTTTTCAGTTCTTGGAAAGCTCTTCCCCTAAAGGCACAGAGGATGTTCCCACACGTCTTCTGCTACGATGTGGATGTCTCTTAATCACAAGTTCACTTTTTCTGCATAATATTAAGTGACCCTTTATCTGAACTTAAATTTTAACATAGATAATCAGGCAAGTTTTCCATGTGTATTGCAAAAATACAAAATCTTACCAAGTAGTTTTAGCCTAGTTTCTAATGCAAATGTCTTAGAACGACATAAAACAAAACTAACTTACAAGTAACTTTTCAGCAAAAAATAGGAGTTTGTTCTAAGTCAATAATTCCTTAATATTGATGAAAAGTTACTTGTAAGCTAGTTTTGCCTTATTTCGAGTGCACCAAGATATTTTCACTAGAAACTGGACCAAAAATACTTTGTAAGATTTTGTGCACAATCTATTAAAGTTGTTCGTTTTCTTTTAATAAAAAAAAGAGTGTTTGTGTTTGCTCACCCACAATAACGCCTTAAAAAGTCCCAAATCACCTTGTAATTCACATTTGATTTCATTCTAAAGCACCACCCAGAGTCCCATTCCACTTGCACACTTCTTGTTTTAGTGCCACCCTAACAGACAGTGTGTGGGTTGTAACCGGCAGCCTGGTTGAGCGAGTAATATGCCCCACATGGGGGCGTCTGTGTGCACAGACAGATGACGCCGTACACTCACAGTCTTGGGCTCGATGGACTCGGCGGCTGTAGTCATGCCGTCTAAACACTTCCCCACGATGGGCAGCACTTGGCGGTCCAACTCTGCGAACATCTTCATGCACGCTCCTATTCTCTCAATCCTTTTCTCCTCCATGTCTTGAAGTTTCTGCAATTCAACGCAGGTGTGAGGTGACTGGCGCTTGCACGCGGATGCGCGTTTATGCAGCCATCATGTTGTATTTACCTGAAATATGTTGGGAATTATTGTGTGGTAATGATCGTTCTGCTCCTGGTTGAACTTTTGCAGGTAGGACGAGTAATCGCTCTTGCTGTCAGAAGCCATCTGGTGCCTCATCTGAGCTTGCTGTCGTGCCTGCAGGATGGAGAAAAAAAATATTACACACATACCTGAATAGTGTGACTATCTCTTTGCAAAACCTGTGTGTTGACATGGATATATGGGTTAAACACAAACATTTAAGAAAAAAAAAACTACATTTTTATTTGTGAGGCTGGGTCACTGACAAACACATAAACAGGAAACACATGGACCCACAGAGACAGGTGGAAATCCATGTCAGGAAGCTGCTACAGCCTTAATAGTATGTAGGCCAGAACAAATATATATATTTATAGAAAAAAGATGGCAGAATTGGAGGATTTGGATTTGACTGCCTGCCCTATCTGCCATGATGTTGATTATTATAGGCTAGTTTAGAGTAAGGGAAGCAGGGAGTCAGAAACTCAGCAGGAGCAGGCTATTACTGACCAATAGGGAGCAGATGGAGATGAGATAATCTCTGCTAGACTGTGTGGTGTGTGTGTGTGTGTGTGTGTGTGTACATGCTGCTAAGTACTCATATCTGTTTCCTCTTTCCGTCAGCTCTGGAGCCCATCCACAAATAAATAGTAGCTGGGAGTCCACAAGAAGAGTTACCTTAGCAGCCTGTCATTATGACTAAACCTCTCATAATAAGCAATTAATCGCATGATTAATTGAAGTTAGCTTGACTTCAATTAATCTTTCACTTAAATATTAATCATCTGATGATTAATATTTTGTTATGGATTCAATTTCAAGTGGTCTTTATCTCAATTTTATTTATGATTTTTGGTTGTTGTGTCGTATTTTTGGATAGCTAAAATATACTCCAGTTCCAGTGTGAAGTTATCTTCACAAAATTAAAGTTTATTGGACTCTCAGAGGGCAAACTTGCTTTACTATACAATGCAATACATGACGTGAAAATAGTCTCAAACTGACAATATTATCATTTATCACAAGAAATACTGGGACAGTTTATCTCCAGCAAAATTTGTTATTGTGAAATACAAACATATATTTATGAAAAAAGAAAAAAAAGGCAAAAAAATGCATAGGACAGCTGAGGATACTGATATCAGAGAATAATCTTTTCCAGATATCTATGAGGAAAACTAGACATAAAAAACAAAGTAAATTATTAAATAGTTTTACTTATTTAGTTTGAAGCTTAGCTAAACTTCAGACACTTTGTGAAATACAATTCAAGACACTTAAGATAAAACCTAAAAGTTAATTCATTTAAACATTTAACAACTCAACTTTGTCGATAAGGAGGGTCATTTTTCAGACAGCAGGAGGTGAAAGTTACAGTTACATCCACTTTAGAGTAATATGAATACCTAATTTCATTTTGTGGCCCACCCTTCTACCACGTTGTGCTGTGTATGCTTCAATTTTCTTTGTGCGTGTCTTTGTAAATGAACATAAAAGCATTAAAAACAGGAGGGGAACGTGTTACACTTAAGGGGAAAGTAGAATCACAGATAAGTGAAATTTACAGAAGATATGTGATTAAAAAAAATGTGTATGGTTGCTAACTGCATCTGCATGTGAAGCTGAGCTGATGTAGGTGCATGCAAACTGCAGATTGTGCTTAGCAACCATGTTGTCATCCCGGTAACAAGGCAGGTAGCATAACTCTGAAACCGGCTGCTGCGCTGCAGCCGCATCACATCCTGTTGTCATGTTCCGGAAATGGCTCGCCTTGCTCTCGTCTGTGTGCAAGTAATGGTTGAAGCCTCCATCCATCCCAACAGTGTTACCTCACGCTACTGATTCGCCGTGACTTCATTTCTGTTTTGCACATATAAAAAGGCTTGCACGGAAACACGTTCAGCAGAGGACAGCGTTCAAAGCCACTGACAGGACAGACCTGGCTCAAGCTGTGTGGGCCACAAAGTGGAGACAGTGTGTTTGCGTGTCCGCCACAAACAGAAGCTCTCCGCACGCCGGACCTACCTTGTTCAAGCCTCGCTTCAAGGCGTGGCATAGAATAAATACACAAACACAAACAGAAGGATTGTTAGCCGTCTCCAGCTAAAACAAGATGTTGCCATAGATGTGCGTCCTGAACCACAAAGCTTGCCATCACTTTAAAGGGGAAGTTGATGTGCAGTCATAGCAACTGCTCACAGTAAATACTGGCTTTATTAAACACAGATATGGGCTTTTTGGGGCTCTTACTCGTATGTAATAAGGAGTATAACATGCTTCTTCTTTTTTTTAGTTAATAATTTGGGGTACTAAGTCAGTTTGTTAGAGGTCCAGAGGTGGACATGGCGGTATGTTCCTAATGGACATGAAACAACCTTTTAAATTGTCTGCGCTGGAAAAGCAAACCCCAAATCTTTGCTTTGCTTTCCAGAGGTTGGAAGAAAAGAGCAAGAGCCTCTTTCTCCAGCTCTGAACAAAACCTCAAAACCTCAACTCAACAAACAGCAGCTCTTTTGCACAGAAAAACCACATTGGATTTCAGAAAGAAAAAAAAAAGCTACTTCTTCTGGACCATTAACCATCCATCTGTTTCCTGAACCTGCTATATCCTGTCATTTACCACGGGGACTATATATGTGTGCAAAATTGCACACATTTTCTAATGATAAAAGATTTTGAAAGAAACCTAACGTTTATAAATTCCATATTGGATTGAAACTGTACTTGCAGTACGACACAAAAATATTCATGCCCCTTGACATGGTTTTGCAGGTTTTACCAACTCAAATTAAGGCTTTTAAAGACCTAAGAGGTGAATTAAATGTAAGACCAGCCTAAATACACTAAAGAAAATAAAAAAATGTTATTTGTATTGCCAGCCTCTTTTGACACATGTAGCATCTAACGGGTTGACAATGGAAGTGAGTCGGCAAAGACGAAAATCAGCCAGCCAGATTTACTTTAGACGCTTTGCCTGCTTTGTTTATTAATGTTCTTTATTACTTCCTTACTGTTTGACAATTATTTCCTGTTTGTTGATCTACCTTATCAAATCCTAGCACATTGAATTGAGGGTCGGGGTTGTAACATGAAGAAAATTGTGAAAACGGTTCAAAAGCGCTACAAATTTTCCCCAAATTAAGCAAAAGATACAATTTTTACATATTCCGCTGCATAATATTGTTTCCCTCTTTGTCTCCTCGAAACAAATAGCTGTTCTTTTAATCACAGACATGCTCAAACACAAACTTTGTGGCTAACATCCAAACCCAAACTAGTCGCATATTTTGACATGTAGTCCCTCCAATGACTAGTACTCTGTCAGCTCTCTAAAAAAATGAAAAATGTGTCTTTCAGAAGACAACAACACACAGATACTCATGATCTGTTCTTCATCAGTGTTAATAACAGTTAAGTTACTTGGCTTTCAGACTCTGCAGTTCTTGGGAGTGACGTCAATATTATTTTGCATGGATGCAAAACAGTTTCAGGATTTCTTTTGGGCTGGGCCAACAGCACTGAGAAATGTAGTGCATAATAAAGGTGCTAGGCTAGGGTGGTAAATGGCAATTCAATGAAATGAAAATGAAAACCATTTAACTGCAATTCTCTTGGAATCCAAAGCTACCAGAAGACCAGCTTCTCGATGTGCTGCGCTGCATCTCCCCAGAAGAGTTCAGACTTCCCCTGCATGTCTCGAGTGCAGAAAGCCTCTTTCTTCCCCAACTTACATTTGCATAATAATCACGTCCGAACCGTGTCGGCTCGGAGCCCGAGCTCTGTCTCAGCAGCTGATGGAAGCAGCTGGAGCACGCGCCGCTGACCCATGATGCCTTGCGGGCGTGGGAGCCGAGTGGGTTACGGGCAGAGATTCTTGAGGGCTCTTTTAATTGGTCATGACAACAGGAAATGACATCAACTACGAACCCACGGGGGCCGAGGGGAAGGGACGAATCTGTGAGAACTGGATAGTGATGTTTCATAATATATCTGGTGCCATCGAGCTGCACGTCAATTCAGTGCGACGAAAAAGAAACTGCACAGCAGGAATCGACAATTTACCTCGCAACCGACACACACACACAAGTGTGGCATTAACATAGTTGTCTTTGTGACTAAGGCTCATGCAGCGCTGCAGAGAGTTTGGCTGCTTCTCTGCAATGATAATGAGTGCTGAGTTGTGCTACCAGCTTTGTTCGGCAGCAAATCTCTGTGCCGCTAAGACAATGCCAGCTTTGACACAGCATCCCTGGCATCAAACACACAGTCACTCCATCTTTTCGCTTTTGTCTTTCAGGCACGGTGGTATGACAAATTAGAGTTGGGAGGTTAAAATTGGGAAAAAAAAAAAAAATGAAGGGATCAGAGGGACCCAGCATGACTTGATGACACATACCTTTTCCACATCAGCTTTAGTCACGTTAATGTCAGCGTCCATCTTCTCAAAGTATTGCTGTGCTCTGTCTTCCTCTTTGCAGTCCCTCTCAAACCTTCTTTTACACTGAAATGAGAAGACATTCAATTGAATCCTCGTCAACATACGCTATATTGACCTTTAAATGGGCATAAAACGGGCGTCATAACTTCTACGCAAACGTCATGCATGTTTTATGTACGGCATTGTGCGCCGCGAAGGCCAACGTCCACAAGGTGAAGAATAAACAAATATTCATGGTGGTCATTTGTGGAGAGAAAAAAAAACCCCACAAGCATTCATCCAACCCTCTGACCGAACAATCACTGTTTGTAGGGCCAGTGTGCACTCTGAACTGTTCCTCTCCGCCTAACACACAATGGTATCATTGAGCGCAGAGACAAGTTTGAGGAGGGCAAGGCAAGTTATGCCCTTCTCTCGCGCTGTTCCTCTCCCTCGTCAAAGGGGCCAGGCGGAGATAAGAAGTGGTGTTCTGGGATTTTTCCCTTTAAGTCCTTCACTTAGGCTAGAAGGAATAAAAATAAAAATAAACTAGATTTTTTTTCCTCTTAATAAACATTCGTGTTTTAAGGAGAATCTAAAACTCTATGCTGATTTGTCTTTTTCTTTCCTCACTTACTACATGTTATTTATTTTAACACAGTAAATTAAATTTTTAAAGTAAAATCAGATTAACTATTGACTATAGACTATGATAGGAAAAATACTGACATCAAATTGCATATCAGATTGTTTTCTCACTTCTTCCTAACTATTTTTGTCACACAAGTCTAGATTAAGTGTGTGAGGTGACATGTGTCATATGGTTTTTGATTAGGAATGTCTTGATCTGATCCCAGATATACTAAAAAAAATCTCCTCAAACGATCGGTATTGGAGTCCTTAAAAAAATTCAACTCCCTATGTCCATGTTTTTTTGTGGTTTTTCTTCAGCTGTTCCTACAGCAAACCGTCTGGCTGATATATAGATTTTGTGTCTTTTCGCCCTTTACAAAGATGCTTACAATGAAAAAGAGACTGTAATGACTGGTGCAGCAACCAGCAGGATAATGTGTTTGGGCTCCACTCTGTGCTAAGTATCCTCAGTTGTCCCTGGAGAGCTGCAGCTAAAAAGCTTGATAGCAACATTTGTGCAAAATTTGTGTGTCTTGTTCAAAGCAAGAGAGCAACCTTTACTGTAAGTTATATCTGCATGAAATGAACAGGAACCAAACTGAAATATGCTAAGATGAGTATTTTACAAACACTGAACATACTAACGTTAGCCTAGCACTTTGGCAAACTGTTCTGGTTGAAAACAAGAGCAAAATATTGATTTGAATATTTTGCTCTTGATGTTTGATATATATTTAGAAACAAATGCTAGAGCTAAGCTCACTTTAGTTGATATTGGTCAAAAGAATATAATAATTTTATTAGCCAAGCTAACCCTGACCTGTAAAAACTCCTGTTGAGACTAAATATATTTTGCTGTGAAGAAAATCAGATAATGCAGATAATTCTGGAAAACTATTCATCAAGTGGGACACAATATTAGGCCATGTTAATAATGATGAATCATAGCAAGTTTAGTTTTTTGGAAGTTTTTTTTAGGATTATACATGACACAAATTTTACTAACTTTATGTTGGGAAATGCCTAATCCTAAGCTGAAAAATACAAAACATCCCAATCAAGATCTCAGTAAAAACTGTTTTGGTCAGAACTGACAGTGGCTGTTTTTAATGTTAATAATTATAGCATGTTTTAAGGGTTACTGATTGTATCCAGGCCTGATGTTCTTAGGTTTGTATGGTGGCACAAAGCAGTAGGCTCTCTTTGTGCCACCATTCTGGTTTTTATCAAGCTCTGGCTATGAACAGGATTAAGGTTTATTCATAAAAATAAAACAGACTTGAATCAATAAGACATTTATTTCAAATGCATTTTTCATAGTTTTTTGTTATGTGGACAAGCAGAAAGTCCCATGGGTTCCCTCTCTGCTTGTGGACCTCGCTTGATGTTGTATCACATTAAGAAATATCTAGTTTAAAGGGTGTGAGCACTGTGTAACCTACTGGGAGGTGTTAATAAAAGAAAAAAATTATTATCACATCAAGACATTAAGAAACACAACTTTAAGAGTTCAAGTGGGTTATTTAAACCAGATGTTTTGAAGCATGCTTTACATTTCCTATTGGAGATTTGACTTCTGTGTTTGGTGAGCTACTTACCGATTCCAGCTGCTTCCACGAGCTTTCAATGACCTGCTGTGCTTTGCGTCCATCATGGAAATGCTGTGGGGAGAGGAATTTAGAGAAATGATTAATGACATCATTCTAATCAGGCACTTTAGGGACTTTTAAAAATAAGGTGAGCCTGACCTTGACATACTAAAGACTAGAAATAGGAAACCGTACAACATCGCTTTGAATATTATTCATGACAAATTTGGCATTCCTTTACAGACTCTATATGACAAATTTAGGTCAGTTTAAAGAAATTAATGTTCTTTTAGATTAGAAAACAGTAACCATTTCGGAGCTGAAATGACACCAGGGAACCAATAATTTTGGGAGGAAAGAGAAAAGTAGCCAGTGATAATTACATTTTTAAAGCTTCAAAGTCATATGTTTGTACAATGCCTGAAGCAAGGATTTTGCTGCTGAACTGTTGTCTGTCGGGAGGCCATGCATACTTCAAATTCACAACGATTATTATAAACCCAGTGAAAGGCATGAACACACTTTTTTTCCTTTCTTAGTATGATCAAAAAATGTACCCATGAATACTTTTGAAGGAGTCCTGCAGCAGTGTCCCTATCCCAAATATTCCTGCTCACTGTCAGACAGGCTGGCTAAAAAATGCTTTCTGGTCACAAAACGCATGTCAGTTCAAGATGTGAAAGTTAACTGAATGCAGTCCTGTTGCCAGGGTACTACTGCTTCAAAAATAAACGCTGGGAAGCTAAAAGAGTCAGGCAATTTGCTTTAAACCAATTAGATCATTTTCCCCCCCCTGTCTGACATTTTGTTATTAATATCATGACATCATGAATCTACGGTAGTTTTATTCAGAGTTGCCATTAAAAAAGGCAACTTTTTTAAGTTTCATTTCTCGACTCATGAAATTTGATAAAGTCACCTAACTTATTTGTTTAGATCACAGTGAGGTTGATGTTTGTGGTTTAGAAATTTCTAGAAAACAAATGTCGAACATCGGAAGAGAAACCAGCAACAGACATTTAAGTTTCCCCATCTGAATTAATTTGAATAACGCTGGTGATTCCCCCAGAATTTTGGTGGGGAGTTTATCTGACCAAATTCAAGCAGAACAAATAACTACTTCACTCTTTTAAAAAAAAATCCTCTGCCTTGGTGAAAGCAGATAAGAAAGAATTATTTAAATATGTTGGCGTATATTATTTAGTACAACTTATTTATAAACAACTACAGTAGTCTGAGTTTTGTGCTTAACTTGCTTGCGGTGTGGTTTAAGCAATAGGTGAGTAGTGCTTCTTAATAAGATGTCAGAATGCTGAATAAATTAAATCAATAGTGGAGGAACCGGGTGGAGTAATGGCGGTGGACTCATGGTGGATCTTGGCACTGCTGAGTGTTGCCACACAGAAGCAGCTGCTGGCTTAAACTCCCACAGAACATATGCTGTGTTTCTTCGCAAAGCCTCGCTTGGCTTATATCAGCCCTCCTATCCCAAAGGCAAACCACAACTATCTTCAGCTTTCTGTGTTAACCACACAACTTAAAAAAAAATGGAAACACAGACCATCCAGATCCAAATCTCAAAGTACTTGCTTTCGGATCAGTTTGTGATTACTTCTAAAGTATATAAATGTTTCCTTCTTGTCTTAAGTTTGGCAAAGAATTCAAAAGCCTACACAGGCTCTAGGCTGTCAATGGCGTGTCCCTTGGTTACACACGCTGCGGTCGCTGAGCTCAGTAGCTGAGCTGAATGTCGATGTCTCTATTCAATAACTTACTCCGGGCTTGCGGTTGGGCTTCAGAAGGAAGTTGGTAAGAAACATGAAATCAACAGTGAGGTGGTGGGGCGGTGGGAGTTTGAGTTCTCATCTGATAAATACTGGACATGAGACAGGTTTGAGAGTTATGGTTTACCTCTACTAGTCATACTTCTCATTTCCCAAAGATTTTAGGGAAGTTTTACAAAAATAGGAAGTGCTCCTGTGTTTCAGAGGAAGTTTGTGAAGGTCTACCAGAAATGAGACTTTTAGACCTGGTTGAAGTCGTGAAGTCTCTGACCTTCACCTTGAAATACCTGTTAGATAAAGGCAGTGCTCTCGGTGCTTCCAATTGATGTCTTACGAACCAATGAGGAGATAAAGAGAAGCGCAAAGACATTGCTGTTCATGTGGAGCATTTTTTTGACTAAATATTTGTCTCCTTAACAATGTTTATCTATACCCTTCCACCGTCTTATTTTGCCAAAGAAAAAAAAACTATGTAGAAGGTCAAACTACGATGACAAACAGCAGCATTAGATTTAAAAATGTTCACCACATGATGAGCAAACCAAACCGTAGATGATTGAGCTTACTTTCAATCCCATAAAACAGACCATCAACCATCTGGGCTGCAGGTGTTTGTGACAGAAACACTCACTTATCTTCCAGATGTTGGCTCCCTACATTCATAGACTCTTGAGATAAATTTGTCCTAACCTCTTGTGGTGAGTCTTCACTCATCTTGGTCTGAAACAGAACAGGACTGCTATCAGCCCTGCTGCTTTGAGCTGCCAAAAGTAGCTAAGTGACTCAGTAGCTGGAAACTATTGGACAATTTGAACCAGCAGCTTTGATCATCACAAAACTCTCAATAATACTGTCCTTGTAGTATTACATGGAAATAACCATGTTGAGTAAAAAACAAAAAAAAGAAGAAATCTGATCACTTGCTTTTTAAAATATGTGATATGTGCCGTACCACCCAGGTACAACATAAAATATAAAAAGTTGTCAGTTGGAAGTTTTCTACTGTTGATCTGCATGTATATTTTCATACAGATTTGACATAAACACTGAAAATATTATCGTTTGTGACGCTGATTAATGGTGTTAATTTTTTATTAAGAAAATAACAGGAAATTTTGGTTATTTTTAAGGAGTATGGACTGAATTTGATTAAATGTAGTACAAAATCTTGAAATGTTTTCACTGGGTAGGTCTGAACTGAATGGTTTTACACAATGAATTGTTTTCATTTTATGTATTTCGATTACCACAGACATATAAAAGCATAATATTTAAATATTATTCTGTCAAAAACTTTGACAGAATAATTCCAGGTTGGGCGTAAGTGATGACAAAGTTATAGGTTTTTTGTTAGTTTTTTTTAACCCTGATTGTGTATCTGGGTGTGTGAGGGGCTCTAGAAGGAGGGGCTCACTGCACCTATAAACTGTGGAATGCACTTTGATCAAAACAAAAATGGATGAGTTCAGTGACTTGTTCTACAATCTTATACATCTGAAGGTAAGGAATGCTTTTCTGTTGCACCATTTCTGGGTTCGCTTCTGTCAAGAGGTGACTACGTTAGTCAGTCATTAACCTGACTTGGTTCATGAGAGGTCGAGAACATCGAGCTGCCTCCAGTAATGTGAGGAAACTGAACAACTGTGTTTTTATCAACCTCAGTCTAAATTAAGGAGTGAAAGCAGACTCTATGTTAAGATTCAGAATGTTATCAGAACATTCTAGTCATTTCAAATTAAACAAATGCTGGAACAAAATATTAAGGAGGACTTAGAAAAACTCTAGCTGGAGCAAAATATCAATGCAACGGTTGGGAAAAAATAGAGAGGAGAACTGTGAATCAGCACATTCCTAGTCTTAAATGATTCAGGTTGGCATTGAGTGTGCTAAAAATCTTGAATGGTCAACATAAAATATCAGAACCAATGAGACGTGTTTGACTGTTCAATGGTCTTTATATGTCCCTATTAGAGAAGACAACTAAGCCCCGGCCAGGACAGCAACATGCTGACCGAACACCTTATTATGATTCCTCAGCACAACACAGTCCAGTGGGACTTATGTTCTTCATCCCATATAATCCTCTGCAATAGTATTCATTCAGTGATTAGCCAATGCATTCCAAAGGCATACTGTTGTTATCGTTTAAAGCTCTTAATTTGCACTGTAAGTCTGGCAAGCAACAGGCTTGTTCACAAAAATGTTTTCAGTCTCATCTCCACCCTGAGATTAGTAAGAGGTTAACTTTGCGAAACAATCAAAAGGAAGCAGGAACAGTTACACAACAACCCTGCATGGGAAATTAAATACAAGGAGATACTTTTTCTCCTTGTATGCTTGAGGTGTAGATTCCACCTGACCAGTAAGCAGCCTGTAGAGGCAGCAGTGGGCAGGCCAGACCTTTCACTGTCTGGGGTCTGGGCTGCACAGCTGCGTCTGACATGTACACAGATGAAAATCCCAGTAGGTGCTTCATCACACTTGAACATCAGTGGGAGGAGAAAAAGGAAACCAGTGAAATGAAGGGAAACTGGCGATACAAAGCATGACTGTTTTACAGCCTCCATTCAGGGTATCATTACCACTTTCTCTACAGTACCATGAATGCACTTACTGTAAAAGCCAATGTTTTCTTTATGACTTTTAATCAAGTAAGGCCTTTTACTAATAACGGGAACTTCCTATCCATCCTAATAGACGTTTCTACGTGATACCGTTCATTGGTGGTCTTTAAAATGCCAGGGTCTATGTTTTCTCTGTAAGGGCACTGTTCTGAGTGTGACTGAGAAATTATGTGCTTAAAGTCTCCAGATGGAACAACTCTGTATTCAGGGAAACACTGGCTAGCTCAATGGATACAGCTGAGACGAGACACATGACTCTATCAACAGTATCAGCTGCAAGAAAACATGGTGTTCGAATTTTAGAAAAACAGGAAGTAGGACTGGTTTTGAAACATTATAGTTTCAAAACTGCAAGAATCTTACATCATGCCATTCCAATTGTTGTCCTTTGTAAATTCCTTTCAAATAGATTCCTGAGAAAGAATTGGAGTGACCAAAGTTTTTTCTGGCTATACGCTGCATAGGGTAACTCTAACTCTGCTCCCCATTACACATGTTGCTGAGCACTGCCAGTCAGTTGTTAATGAAAAAATTAAAAATTCTATACACAACTGCTCTTAAGGTGGACCCCCTTACTTTTAATATGCTAAGCTGTATGCTAACCAACCAATTGCAAGGTAACTTATAGCTTACAGTTTATTGCAGTATCAAGTTAATGGTAGCTTGTTTAGCTATCAAAGAACAAAAGGCCATAATATTTTGCAAGATAAGCACTTAAAAAGTTTATTGAGAGTTTATTTAAGATTTTATGTCGGTCTTTGTATAAAAAATAATGTTTAAATGTCGCTGATTTCATTATTATGTGATTATAGCTAAACATAACACTTACTGAGACTGCAAGCTATTAGCCCTTTAAGTTAACCGTAGGCTCAGTACCGGGCAAATAGCCAACTTAACCACAAAATATTCAGCTAAGACAGGTTTTTAATCTTAGCAGGCACAACTATACAATTTTTTTAAATATATCTACAAGAACTTGGAAACTCCTTGGTATAGCTAGTGTAGTGTTTTTTTTAATTTTTAAGTGGACATATTAAAGTAAAAAAAATTAATAAAATAGGATAACATTATGTTAACATGTTTTGTTGACTTGGTGACCACTGTCTTTCTATTTAAATGAAAGCAATACGATAATGTTAAACTGTACTTTTCTTATGTGGGACTCTGAAACTATAATAAAGTTATAATTTCCAGAGAATATCATACAGGTCAATGCCTAGCTAGCTAGCTAGTAAGAAGAGAAGACCCCAAAAAAAGAGTAAAATAAGATAAAAGAGCAGGAGAATCATCAGCAGAGATGAGGAGGAAAATGCCCAATAAAGTGACATCCTGCAGCATGAGAGCATCAAAGCTCTATCAAAGGATTGTCTGTGACATGATATGAATGTGAACACAGTATCAGATCATAGATGTGCCAGGCTAGTCTAAGCCAGGAGGATTCCCCCACAAATGGGCTGGAAATCCCCTTTTGACTTTGCACCAGCTGCATCTAAAATTAATCTAAAAAAAGGGGGAGTTCTTCATAGTTTTTCAAATGAAGAAAGAGCAACTGCATCAGCCTTGATGCAAATTGGTGTGTCTACAAAAAGCAACATCCACATCACCATGCCTTTGAGCAACATTCAGGTTTTCCACTCCAATTCCCTGACCTGGTCCTCAAAGATAAAGAGCTTATGACAGATTGTTTTTAGAACTGACTTTTTCCACATGGCTGCCTCCCTCTCTTCGATAGTTCCACTATTAATCCTGCTGTTTTTAGTGTTGACTGACCACCAAGAAGTGTCCAATGTATCCAATGGGGAATAAAAGAGGAGACACTTCAGTAAAAGCTGGTTTAAAAAAGCAAAATGTCGCTATATTGTTAGACAGAAGCCTGGTTCTATAAGGACTGTATCAGTCACGTTCCACGCTTCTGGTAAGCCTTTTGGGTGCATCTAAATTTACACAGCAATGACCTCTGCTCACAGAGAAGTAAGCATTGAGGGGGAAGGGCTGTGTAATTTCTCATCCCTACAATGTCAACCTTCACATCAAGAGAAATTAGCTGCAAAAATCCTCACCGTTTTTCTCTCAGCCTTGAGCTCTTGCAGGTAGCGCGTAAGCTCACTGCAGATTTGGGTGGTCAAGTTCTCCGCTATGACCTCGTGCTGACCCGCGTAGTCGTTCAGCTCATTAAGGGTCGTGAAGAAGGCTCGACAGAAGGTGTACCTGGTGAGAAACAAGAAAGGGTGTCAGAGGCAAAATGGTGGTCGAACACAGGAAAGTGGAGTAGGAGTTTGGATTTCATCAGAAAGACATTTCTGCTTTGAAAAAATGGAAGTTTGATATTAAAGGAAACGGGTTTAACTTTTAAGATGAGAACTCTACAGAGTAGTGAAATCAGGACTACAGTAAGAGTTTCCATGTCAGAATCACGCTTTCACCATTCTACATGTCGCTCAGGGAACGGATACATTATCCCTATCTATTCTCTTCATTTTACTTAAAACATTGTTAACCAGCCAAATGCTTTCATATCTCACAAAGGTTTGAGTTGACATGTTATTCACAGCGCCTTGAAAAAGTATTCAAGTCTCTCACAGTATGTGGCAAAGTTATTGAACATAATTTTGTAGTGGGGAGTTTTTAAGAGTCTGAGGTTTGTAATATCTTTTGGCTCGCTCTCATCTTTCCACACCTAGAAATTGATTTTGCTCTTTCTTTGAATTATCTATACCTGGATACAGAAAGCTTGTGAACCGAAGTCTAAATTTATGTTGATGTGTAGTCCTATTTTCACTCTAAGCATATTGCTTTACATTTAAGTCAAAGAGTTCACATTTGACCAGAGAAAACGTCTTCCAAAGTATCCACGACATGCATTGAGTCGGCACCGAGGGTGTCAATACTTCTCCGAGGTACAATGCTTTTTGTTCCACAATTCTTTGACTCACTTGCTCTCTTCTTCTTCCCTCGAGTTCTTCTTGGGTTGATATTTCTTTGAAAGATTCCTGCAAAGACAAACAGATCAGGCTTGTCAGATGTTTGCAGTGTGCAGACACCATTCCCAACGTGTTTCCCCGACACCGCCCTTATGGACCCGCCAGAGCACCCAGCGGTTCACCATTAAATCCTTCTAAGTGCTCTCCACTCCTTCCTCCTCATTTCGTTTTCTCTCTTCACGTCATAAATCGTTGCCGCCAACGGGGTGGATGGAGAGCAAGTCACCAGAAAACTAGCGGCATGGTTCTCTTCAGCAGCCACTGCCCCTGTTTTGACTGTGACTGCACGTTTGTAAAATGAGATGGGAGCCAGGAGAATGTACAAAATGAAATGTAGAGTAAGCCAGCTTGGGTACAGATTAAAGAAATATGGCACTGTGCCATCGTTGGTGAAACAAAGCTATCTGGATTAGTCTGTCGTCGCGGTGACTTCTCTCAGTACCCTTTTTTTAACCTCCACACCACATTGAAATCTAGACTACATCATATTATCACCCACCTGATCTATCAGCAAAGCATAATGCTGTATACTGTGCTCTGACAGATGAGGATATAAAGTCAAAATAACCCCCTCCGTTAGAACACTGCTATCAAATACAAAACGGACAGATCTAAACAATGTACTACCCTCTACATTCATTGACTCTAAAATTGGGGGAAAACTCTGCATTTATCTTTGGGAAACATTCATTCAGGAAACAAAAAACTCCATTCATCAGTTTCCTATGCCTTCTAATTTTGTCAATGTACTTAGGTAAGGAACGGACTACACCCTGGACAGGTCACCAGTTCATCACAGGTCTCCAGTTTTTGTACGTTACTTTTAAAAAGACCCAAAGATTACCTGTTTTCAGATTTTTCTTACTTCAGCTTCAGGAAATCTCAAAGAAAACTCTGGCATCTACCAGGTTTTTATGAAAAAGTTTCTGGTATTTCAAGGGCTACATGAGCCAATGAGCGCTAACAAGATTCCTAGTGGATTTAGATGAGAAGCAGGCCTACAGGATCAGAAATTTTCCATCTTACATGGAGGCAAAATGCTTTTCCAGACTTTTATCTTTTCTTTTTTACCAGCTCCTCCTTGTTTGCTATGTTAATTAGGGATGCACCAGTTGATTGGTACTGGCCAGACATTGATTTTTAAAAGCTTGACATGCTGATACCAGTTTTCTTTTGTCTGAAAAAATACTGAATATAGAGACAAATTTGCTAAGTTGTCAACATTGAGGTGATTATTGCTAACCGGCGATGTGTAGACATGACCTGGTGGGTCTGTTTATCATTAGCCCTCTTGTTACAGCAGACCGAAAGGGGTCAGTGGCTTTTCAAACCTTTGTAGAGGTAGATGGGATCAGTGGATAAGATCGGTGTCACATCTCAGTATCGGCCAAAATTAAAGAAATCTGTGCACTCTTAATAGTGAAACCACAGAAAAACAAAATGTCACAAATTATTAAATCATACAGTCTAATCTACTAAAAAATATTAAGCGTAGCTTGCAAAAATATTTCATTTAGTTAGATTTTACAGAAACGATCATGGGGAGTTTTGTAAAAACAACTATATCTTAACATTTTTTCCCCCAGTGACAGAATATACTCAAATTTAAGAGGGCTTTGTGCAGATCAAATCAAAGTTTTTCAGTCACACTCCTTCTAACTTTGCACCTCTACATTCGTATCCACAGCATGCAGAGACCTGATAACATTCATTGCTATCTCTGTACAGTAAGATTATTGCACCTTCATCGGTGATGAAATATAAACACTTCTGCTTTGGTGTTTCCAAAAAGGACTCACAATTCCTACTCTGAAAAAAGACAAATGCGCTGGGAACACTGCATGTTGTGCAGAGCGCTGCGTTCAGCATCCCCCCACGCTTTGACTCCCAGGTGGTGTTTGGACTGTTGCTAGGCAGATTTATCTCTGTGTCTTGCATGCTCTGTCCTTCTCACCTCCTGTATCTAATTATAGAGCCAGTTCCTATTCGCCCGCGTACGTCATATTAACACATGAACTCATATGTGGGTTAAACTGTAGCTCTCTGCTGACATCTTTTACACATTCAACAAATCTCTGAAAATGAAAACTGTAACATTCTTGATTTTTACATGTTTTTTCGAGGATGGCGCAATATTACTTAAATAACACTGTATGTATAAACACTGGCTTATTGTTTGACAATGTAAGCAATCACTCTTTTTATCACACATGCACAGCAGTTCCTTTGTTGGCAGGACTTTATTCCTGCTTTATTATGGATTATGCCAGACTAGCATTTGGGGGAGGAGGAGGCATAAATGCACTGACTAGACTGAAGTATTGTGCCTGTTTACACCGATGCAATGGAAGAGGATTAATCATGGATTAGAGGAGTATGTAGTTGGTATGGAAATGGCAAGGAGGGTGCAAAGTAGAGTAGTAGAGCCTTCCTTGATGGGATTTTTCAACATGTTTTTAATTTGCAAAACATATTTGCAAAGTAGTACAGACCTCACTTAATAGAACTGATGATCGATATTCAGTACATCATAAGTGACCCAGCTCTGTTGGCCTTTTGCATTATTGATCAGTCAAATGTTTCTTTAGCTTTATTTTTAAAAAAAATGATTTTTCTTCCTATTTTTCCTTTGCAACCAAACAAACACCACCAATTATTCAGTTTCTAGCTATTTAGTTGACTTTCTGAGTGAAAGCAACTGGAATTTTGCAGAAGTATGTCTAAATATTTATATAATACAAATATTATCTAGCTCAAATGGAGATATGCCAGAATGTCAGCTGTAGAAACAAAGTTCACCTCTGACGAGTCAAGAAAAATCTGCCCGACGACACAGCCCAGAGACAAAAGAATAACATCAAAGGTCCAGCTCCATTAGTTTATTAGATCTAAGAGCCCTGTGTTTCTTTTGGTGCAAGTGTGGCCGATAGATTAAACAGGATCTCACGAGCTAAGTTGATTACAAGAGATGATTAGTTCTTAGGTATGGCGAAGCGGCGCCAGAAGACAAGAGACAATGTGTTGAGCGCACCTGGAAACTCTGTCTCAAGCTGTCCTCTGTCTCCGTCCAAAACCGTCCTGGTGTTAGCCTCGTCTGATAGCATGTGTTTATGCGAGAACGCGCCTAATAACAGACACGGTTAAGCAGCAGGCCTCTTTGTGTAAGCATGAAGGGGCAAAAACATCCGCTCCATCTGTGGAGCAAGTTTAATAAACCTACAATGGTGAGATGAGCGCAACATGCTGCAGGCACATGCTGACTGATTGAATTATGTCCCATCTATGTTTGCTCAAACATGCAGCTGCTATCTGAACCGCATACATGTGTGGTTTTGTTGCGACACGTAATGTTCATTTTTTGTTCACTTTTTCACATTACAGCCAAACAGTTATGATTGTTATGAAGAATTTATTTCATAGGCCAACACACAGCTGTAGGGATGCACCGATTCTGTTTTTTTATTCACTTCCGATACCGATGCAGATATCTGAGGTTTAGTATCGACCGATTCAGTGCGATACAGAAAAACGGTGCTGAATTCACTTAAAATGTTTCTTTTCTTTTAAAAAAAAGACATAAGTGTAATGAATTACAAATTTATTTGACTACTCTCTAGCAGTACAGCACACTTAGATACACCAATAGCTTCACAAACTTGGTCAAACATGTAAAAACAACTTTAATTTGTTCAGTCAGTGCAATTAGTCATATAACAGCCAATGTGAAATAAATAATAAAGAAACTGAAACTGACAGAAACAAGCTGCAACAGTCAAATGATTAAAAAATGAATCCATTCATTTTCTTTACACCCTTGTCCCTACTGGGGTCGGGAGGGTTGATGGTGTCTATCTCCAGCTAATGTTCTGGGCAAGAGGCAGAGTCACCCTGGACAGGTCACCGGTCTGTCGCAGGGCAACACAGAGACACACAGGACAAACAACCATGCACACACACACACTCACACCTAGGGACAATTTAGACAGACCAATTAACCTGACAGTCATGTGTTTGGACTGTGGGAGGAAACTGGAGTACCTGGAGAAAACCCACCATACACAGGGAGAACATGCAAACTCCATGCAGAAAGACCGGGACTGGGAATCAAACCCAGAACCTTCTTGCTGCAAGGCAACAGCTCTACCAACTGCGCCACTGTGCAGCCCATGATTAAAAATGTAATTAGAAATTCTAAATATAAATTAAAGCAAATAATAAAGCATGATGTTGCTCAGAGCACATAGCATAGAATTAAATTGAATAGATCTGCCCTGATGCTCACATTGTCACTGATACCCAATGTAGACTTTTTTTGATATCAGGACCGATACAGATATTGATATTGGTTCGGTATCTCTACATAGTACATAATAGAGTCAGGGAAATTACACAAATAAAGCTCCCCTTTTCCCTCTACTGCGATAACACTAAATGAAGTCCAGTGCAGTAGCCTATAGATGTTACTTAAGCGAACTACACCTTGGTGTACAGGAAGAAAAAAATACTTGAGGGACACCGCAAGAAGGTAAACTGAGACTAAATTTGTACTGTTTCCACCATGTGTCACTTGAAGACAAGCAAGACATGGAGGTGGAAGAGTCATGCTCTGTGGGGATTCTTTTTATGAGCATGGCTAGGGAAAGTTTGTTATAGTTTATTGGAAAATGGAGGAAGCTAAATTAATTGTGATATTCCTAGGAAACCTGTTATAGGCTGCAGACTGAGGAGGAGATTCCCTTCCTGGATCACACTGACCCTAAACTTGCAGCCAGAGCTACAAGGATCACAATCAAAACATATTTAAGAACGACTCAGTCAGAGAGAATCCAGTGGAGAGTCTGTGATCCTTTTGCAAAGGTTAATACATAGAAAATGTGTTCTTTAGTTGTGGAAAGTCATTAGACACATACTCCATATCACATATACTTCTTGTTTCACTTCACAGTTACATACTACTTTGTACAGGCCTATCAGATCTATTGAGGTTGTAAGAATATGTGTTAAATAAGTGTGACTACTTTTTGCAAGGAGCTCTGTTCATATGAGAAACGTCATGGGAAACGTTTTTTACTTTGAATCTGTATTAGAAATCAATAAATGTTCCTTAAAATGTAGATGTTCTAACAGATTTACAGCAAAAACTAAATCCTAAAGACAACCGAATACTGAAATTCGGTTAAAAGCAATCTAATTGCAGAAAGTCACAGAGGGATATATGAGCTTAAACAATGCATCTGAACACTGACAGCCTCATTACCTAAAGTTGGTCTTCTACGACCGTCTATTGTTTACTGAAGCAATCTTTATATGAATCCTGTCACGGTATTAGTTAGTCATTCTGAAGCAGGACGGTTGCAGAATATTTAGGGCATTAGCCATATTGACCATCGTATTTGGAGGATTTGGAGGGTGAGGGGGGACGAAGATGCGGATTTGGGGGAATATCTTCTGTTTCTGACTGATGAGCGGCAGGAGGCCTGAGGAGATGGATCCTCTCTGCTCCAAAAACTGCCTTTGAAAATCAGCGACTGTATCACAACACAATGTGTGTGTAAGGAGGGAAGAGAGGAGGAGGAGGAGGAGGAGGAGGAGGAGGAGGAGGAGGAGTCAACACATGTGGTTGGTGGAATAAAAAAAATAAAAAAAATCTGGGTCAGACCTGGGGTTGATAATGCTGATACTTTGTCATCACTATGGAAACCGCCCCCATAACCCTCACAACCTGACTTCCTTTCTGCCTGAAGCTCAGACCAGTGACAGAAACGCACAGCTTCACATGCAAGGAGGAAAGAGGCAGACAGAGAAACAGCTAGACGGGGGAGGAAAGGATGGAGAGGGGAGTCAAGCAGACGTCCACTTTGACTTATTTCACTGGCTGAAACCAGACGTTGGGGTTGCATGGAAATATAAAAATGTGCTACGTTCTCATACAGATGCACTTCAGACACGAATTAATTCAAGTACTTAATTTTTTTATTTTATATTTTTTACTTATTGGAACACTTTTGAGTTTTAGTTTACTATCGAGGAAACAGACAATACCTTTTAATTTGAAAGGCTGACTAGCTTAATTAGTAGCCAAGTAGCTTAGCAAAGCGAGTGTTTTTATTAAAAAGAAGATTGACTCATCAGATCTATTCAGTGCATGAATGATTTTATCTGCCAAGCAAGGCAGCCACTAAAATGTCCATTAACTTTTTCGAATGAAACTTCCTGTGACGCTCACAATGCCTCTCATTAATGGGGAAAAGAGGAAGCCGGCTGCTGGTCAACAAATTCAGAGGCATCTCATTAGACCTGATTAAGGGATAAACTTAGTCTGTTGACAAAGTTTGACATGAATATGACAGAAAGGAAATGCTGCTGTTGCCTCTAAAGTAATCATATGTCACGTGGTAACATAAAGATAAAACTGCGGTGAAAAAGAAAAAAACACACCCTGCTTGATGCCATCCAGCGTTTTCTAAACTTTGACAATTTGAGCACGATAGAAATAACAAAACTGGATCAGAAGAGTGTTTTCAAAATGTAACAGCCAGATTCCCCACATAACATGAAGTGCACCCACTTTTTTTCCACTGACTGCAACATCAAATTCAACTCACCTAATTTGCTTTGCATAGTTGTTTTCGATCTCCGATCGCTCCTTCACAAATTTGTTGTACTTCTCCACAAACTCGATCCCCCACTGTGTGTGCTTCTCCAAGTTATCAAACTGATCCTGTAGAGAACAAGAGGTGAAAATGATTAGGTTGCATGATTAACGTAGAACATTTTATTGAGCGAAGAACAGAGATGCGCCACAAAATCAGCTGTTAATCATTTTCAGCTGCACCGGGTTATTGTGTCAACAATCTTTTTCAGCCAAGCCATTGAACTCACAATGCTGTTTGTTGTGAGCAGTGTGCTGTTCTTATAGACTGACAGCTCGTCTAACAAGTTATGTAGGGAAAAAGCTACACCTCCTTTAGACGGTCATATTGAGTATATGTAAAAACTATATTACTTTTAGAATGGATTTTGAGGTAAAACCCCCATATGCATGGGGTGACCTTTTCGTTAACATATGCGCAATGCATTCCCCAGCGAAAGGCGTCTCACCAGAAACACGACACTCGTCTCTCCATAAGCAGTTAATCAGCGCTACCAGTTTCACCAGAGGCTTCTCCTTCAGATCTAAATATGATTTAAAAAGTGTGGGATGTTCCAGAGCCTTATAGTAAATCCAGACCCCAGCAGTCTATAGCGCTGATAACCAAACGCAGCTGCTCAGACTGAAGTCATTATTCAAGACTCGCTCGTGACTTGTGGGGGAAAGTATGAGCCTCGACTTGGCTAATGTCACGTCGGGAAAGTTGTCAGATCAGGAAAGAGAGCGAATAATTCATCTGGCAAATCAGCACATCTACGTCACGTCTAAATCCAGACAATATTACCTAATCTAACCACACAAAGAAAAAATATAATAAAATGCAACCTTGGTGTGGCTCCAACAGTCTCCCATCCTCTCCTCCACCATGTCTTTAGTCTTCTCTGCGTCCGACTAATAAGGGGGGAATCTTAGAAGTTGTCAGCACCAGAAAAAAAAGAAAAACCTGTATGATTTTTAAGCGAACCGTGCAGAATGATACAGCAGTGCTTCAAGCATCCTGCATTGAAAGCACCAGTGACACGGGAAGTGGTTGTGGTGATGAAAAAGATGAAGAGGTGTGCTTCAGTCTGCAGCTCTGTGAAGCAATGTCAGGTTGTCATAGAGGAAAGCCAGATGTCTTTTTAATATTGGCTAGATTTGTGCAGAACTTCATCGCTTTACTGCAGTGAAATCTCATCACATGAGGTGTGATAAAATCACTTCAACACCCCTGAATGAAAACACTCAGGAACTGAACGACTCTCAACTGAAGCACTCAAAGAAAACAATAGAATGAGGAGTGTGTGGCGGAGGGGGGGCGGGGGGGGGGGGACATACCAGACTGCATTGTCAGCCAATTTCAATGAGAAACCCCTCAACAGTCAGGGAAATTAATGGATAAAACCCAAACAATAAGACTTTCTCTGCTTTGGGTGAAGAATCTTCCTTTGGAATTCCTGTTTATGCTTCTTCTAAATCCCCAAATGCTTTCTTTGAAGTTTGCTCCAAGTGAAGTATCAAAACTTAACTTACTTCATCTCAACCACAAAGCGAGTATTCAGAACAAAATAAAAGACAACATACAGCCCACGTCAGAGCAGCTAAATCATGCACGATAAAAACCTCCTCTCCTCCTCCACACGCATTTCTCGGATTACCCTTTTCTGCAGGGGCACCATCTTATCCGGTGGCTCTCAGCGTGGAAACATCCAAACTCTGGAAAATGCCCATTCAATTCACCGCCCTCTGAGTGAATGCGGTGAAAAGCTAAAGTTAGTTTGGAGAGGTCATCCGCGAGACCTTTGTCTAGGTATCCCAAGTGGGAGCAAGTGCAGATCAGCACAAGTGTGCCGAGGTTGGGAACAAAGTCTCCTGACTCCCTCCCCACCTCGCAACCTGCCACACACACTAAAAAAGGAGCTGGTTCAAGTAAGTCCTGATTTTCTGGAAGGAGTAAAAGGAAAAAAAAACTGTGAGTGAAGGGAAAGATCCAAAGCCTGGCTGGTTCACTCAACAACCAAATGAATATGAGTCCCTGGGTGCCAGCAGCGTTCAGGCTTAATGCTCCATCAGGCGTAAGGTGGAATAAGTGGGATGAGAGAAGAGGACAGAGAGGGGGAGAGAGAGAGCAGCAAAACAAAGGGAGGGGGCTTGAAAGGTTTAGGAATGACACAAGAGGCGGGATTACTCCAGAGGAGATTACATATGGTTGGGGGTTGGGAGCCACTTTAAGTTTGCAAACCTCTCCAAAGTGTGAAAATCAAATAAACTTTACAGCAAACCAATAAAAAAATGCAAAGCTTCTTGTTCAGGTGGTGATGAGTCACTGGGAGGTGATGCTCATGCCAGAGTAAAATGGAAAAGCTATCAGTGGTGCAATTTCCAAGCTACACTAGAAACATCGGATTAATAATTGATGATTCTCAGGCAGGGAAGTGTTAAGAAAACACACACATTATGAGAAGTGATTGTGGTGTATACTGTTACAGCCTTCCTCCTTATCACATCAAACTGCTGCTATTCCAGCCAGTAAAGTATTTAAATCCATCCAAAGACTATCGCCTCGCCATGACCAGATGGAGCAGATCTAATAACAAAAATGTATAAAAAATAAAAAAGAGCAAAGGACAGCACAAGAGCATTAGGAAGTTGTCCATCATTATATGTATGTCTAAGCTTTGATTTTGTCAGTATAATAAATTTCCAGGTCATAGGTTTACAAGACTATGAATAAAATAACCAACCACACTTTAATCAGCAAGTAGTGATTTTTGTTTAGCCTGTTCTTTCTAATTTTTACCAGATTTGATTTTTTTTTATTTCAATTTATGTAGCGCAAGAAAAAATGTGATTATCCTCATGTAAACCACAATGCATATGTCTTTAAACTTGATAAGATCTTCATTAAACTATAAAAAATTGAAAAAAACTGGATGGTGTGTTTTTTAAGCTGCGAATGACTTATAGTTCTCAGTTTTGATGGATTTAATTAATAGAGCCTCCAGATTAGCTGAAGGCTAAAGCTAACAGCTAGTCAGAGAAGGGTTAAAACCAAATTATCCCTTTCTCATAAAGCTCAACAGCAGTTAGTACAAATGCAATTTTATGAGCCTTTAAGCTGTCATCATGTTTGTATTGAACAATTGTTTTTATTGAAACCAGATTGATCATACAGGAAACTGAGTTTGGAGGTAGTGCGTCACCAGTGATCTTCCTGAGTGAAACAAATACTTCTGCAACACGTAAAACAGTTCCAGTCAGAGTAACGGAATGATATAGAAGCAAAGTGGTATGAAAATTAAAACTACATATGCATTTTTGAGTGAAAGCTGATCTATAGATTTTTACGTGGACTTATTTTATTTTTGGATAATTACTCTGAACTAATCATCTGGATCAGACTTAAATTATGCAACAATACTTTGTAACACAGCTGCACTGCTTAGTAAAAATGATGTTATAAAAGACCCATTATTTGACTGTGTATTATTTATAGAGCAGCCTTTTGTTTTTGTATGGGTTTGACTGTGTTAAGTGATTTAAAGGCAAAAATGATTAGGAATTTTTATCTACTTTTTACTTTATATATCCATCCATCCATCCATATTCTTCCGCTTATCCGGAGTCGGGTCGCGGGGGCAGCAGCTACAGAA
>CAEGAF010041763.1:0-35699 GCA_903067075.1 Micropoecilia bifurca | reverse complement strand
AAGGTCTTTTTCATTTATGAAATCAGATAAGAAAGAACTACCTGTCATTTTTTGCGACCAATTTTGTGTCAATAGTACAATTAAAATCTCCGCCCCATATTGTTTTAACTTCAGAGAACCTTTCAACAATACTAATAATTTAATTGATATATCAATCAAATTATTCAGTGTTTGAAATAATTCTTTGTTTTGTCTCATGCTTGGGTAACCATAAATGTTTCCCAACAGAAAAAACTGGTGACAATAACAGAAAACTATAAACATATAATGACCATTAGAGTCAGATTGAGTAAAAATAACCTTCTCATTAAATTTGTGCTCAACAGTTAGAGTTCCAGCAGAATGGCTGTTTCCATGGGACATCCATAAATCCTTGCCCCATTGCGATTTCCAGAACTTGTAGTCTTCATTAGACGAATGTGATTTTGAACCAAGCAAAGGTTTGCAAGCTTTTTGTATAAAGAAAAACTGCCTTTCTTTTAGTGATGTCTCTTAAGCCTTGAGCGTTAACTGAAATAAATTTTAAAGTAGAAATGTTTAATTGGATGGATAGAAAAAAGTCAGAACAGTGACTTAACTCCTCTTGAACTGGATGAAACAGTGGAGCTATTCCCCCTTTAAAACAACATATACATTAGAATTTTTCTGTTTTCAACAAATGCTCTCCCTCCGACGAAATATGCCATCTTTTTCTCCTCCCTTGCCTTTTGGATGATGGGCCACAGCCATTTTCTTTTGTCGAGATCCTCCGGGGTCAGGTCTTCCATGAAGCGCAGTTTCCTCTGAGTCAGGTAGTCGGCCTTTTTAGACATCTTCCACACGGTATCCCGGTAATGCCTCATAGCGAACTGGATCATGACATCCCTTGGTTGGGGTTGAGCCCTGGCCATGTTTGATTACATCCGAGAATTTTTCTTTGTGGCTTATATTTTCTTTGTGGAACTATATTTTGACAGATGTCAATCTCTTTCATCCTGAGCTCTTCCCATTCAACCTCAAGCAAACCCCGCAAACGTAAGTTCCAGCGGCGTTTATAACGCGCCAGCTCAACAACTTGATTCTCTAGAATCTAGATTTTTTCTTGAGCCTTATCAACTCTCTTTATTGGGGTCTTCAATGTTTCTTTGATGTCTTGCAAATCAGAGGAGATAAATTCAACTGACCTCTTCAGATCGCCCATAGATTTTTCAAGGGAAGACCCATCCTTGCTTGCTAATAGCCAGCGTTAGCTCCTTCACAATATTATCTGCCATTTCTTGCTCCATTTTACCTTTTTTGATGTTAGTGGATTTTGTAGGGGTACGAGATGAGGGGTTATCACTCTTTCTCTTCGTAGAGGGATTGGTTGGCATTTCTAAAAGCCGATTTTCTAAAAACATCTGGGAGGAAGCTCCGGTAGGTGTCTCTCTTCTCAGTACAGATAAGAGTAAGGCCTAAAGTTCTCATCCTAATATCCAGAACAATTGCGATGATTCCATTAAATAAGAAATAGAATTAAAATCATACATGAATAAGTCGCACTATGATCCTCCAACTACTTCCTGTCATCTTCTTTGTGGTTTGTACTAGTGTCAACGTCTGATTGCCGATCACGTTACTCGTGTGACACGAAAATGTGCTTCTTTTGCAGTTTTACGAAATAAACCAATATGGATACATCCAAAAATTCACCTAACACTAAACCAAAACATTTTGACAAATGAGTTTGTTTTTTTTAAATAAACTGCCATGTTTCCATTTAGCAAATATCAAATTGTGCAATCATCTGGTGAATGGAAACGCAGCTACTGTGTTAACCAGAAACTCAAAGATTATTGTGATGTCAGAAATTCAGGCCCACGCCTCCAGACGGATTTATTTAAAGGGAAAATGAGCTGCTTTGTCTATACAGAAAAATGAAATACTTTTCTTAAGAATATAGATTGAGATCTCTGTTCTATTTGTGATGTTCAGACTGTATTTATTTCTATTTATCTGCCGCTGTCTGTTCCTACAACCTAGATGTTGTTTATCCGTCACCACAGATAGGCAAAGGCGAGGATGAACCCTAAAAGTAAAGTGTTACCTACCAACTGAGTTGCAAGGTAATGTACAATAATGTCGTCCTTTATTGTACGTTTTACAAAAAGTTCACGCGGGAGTTTTCTAGCCCATGGTGGGCACGGCGCCTTTGTTCGGAGACGTTGCGAATAATAAAACTGCATCGGGTCTTTGTTGGATAAAGTACTGAGTCTGAAAGCTTCAGAGGACAGCTTAACGGTGATGATGAAAGTGGTTTTGTGCTCGCTCCTACCTCACTGTGTTTGAGTGTCTCGATAAATCTGATGTCTGAGTACGTTGTTGCCCTTGGCCATTATACTATACCCCTTTGAAATGAAGCGAAGTTTGAAAAGCGAAAGAAAATGGAGGCACGGAGAGGAGTTGGTCCTTTAATTAGTGCTTTCACTGAACTCCTCAATGCCGAATCGGTTTTCTCGCTCTTACCGCTTTAGTGAGACAAAAAAGATAATTCAGACACATGCTTTTCAGATACTTGTGTGCCATCACTCTGCTACCCTTCGTGCATTTTCCATGTAAAACCCCGAGCTCTAATTATTGTTTCAGAGTGAGCCCTCTGTTGTCTTCTGCCAGTGGAATTATTTCCTCCTTGTTGTTCCTGCCACTCCAATCGGAGACCCTTCAACACCAAGATTATGACAAAGACACATGCTTTTGGTGCAGCCGAATATGTGCCTACAATCCTGGGAGGAAGAACAACTTTTTTTGGTGTTATCCTGGCAAAACTCAGCAGACAATTTTCACTTTGCTCATTGTGGCTTGGCGAGGTTTCAGAGGCATTTCTTTCTGGACAGGCTTAATCTTTTCAGAGCGGCGGGCTCCCGTTAGATGACTGACAGTTTTCTCTCGCTCAGACACAAACGCAACAACCAAGGTGTTGGAGCGCAACGAGATCTCATGATATTAAAACACCACAACAAATTTAGTCAAAGTGAGCCTCGTCTCGCAAAGAGCTATCCGCACTGTCAGCATGTTACTGTCAGCATGTTGACTTTGTCTGGTGTGGCAGGTCTGAGGTGTCATTATTGGTCTGTGCTTTAAAGAGATGGTATTATGTGTTTTCCAGGCACATGGTGCCATTTTATAGAACAATCAAGTAACTATGTTTACTTCAGCTGTTATAAAAATGCTGTATGACTTAAAAGAAATTTGGCTTTGTAATTTAACGCCTTGAAATTGGGCTTCTGTCTCTTTAAAGACTCCTGCTCTTTCTGAAACTCCGCCTTCAGGAAGTCATCACAACGTTGTTCTTCTATTAACCCTTTAATAACGTTTTTACCAGAGTTTCACAGAAGTATATCCTATAACTAACTCAGAAGTTGCCGTTTCACCGGGTCTTTGCTAATTGCTGCTGGCTAGTCTGAAGGAGCTGAGCATGGGAGTCGCAAAAGAGGGCTCAGAGGAGGAGCTCTGTCCTCGAAGGCAGAGCTAGGTCCACCCATTCGTTTCACACAGCTTAATGGTTGCCATGGAGATTAAAGGATTCCTCAAGCATGCATGAAAGAATC
Source organism: Micropoecilia bifurca (assembly GCA_903067075.1). Taxonomy (NCBI): domain Eukaryota; kingdom Metazoa; phylum Chordata; class Actinopteri; order Cyprinodontiformes; family Poeciliidae; genus Micropoecilia; species Micropoecilia bifurca. Next base: position 32,133 of record CAEGAF010041763.1, on the reverse strand, counting down.
AATCCAACACTCCAGGTGTGTTTTGATGAGGGAACAACATTATAACATGATGTAAAGCTCAAAAAAGTTGATTTTATGAAATGCTGCCTCTAGTCCAGTGTTTCTCAACCCTGGTCCTCACAACCCCCCTGTCCTGCAGGTTTTAGGTATTTCCCTTCTGCCACACACACAATTCTATGTCTGGGTAATTAACAGGCTTCTGCAGTACTTGATGGTCATGCAATCATGTGATCAATCAGCTGTTCTGGAATAGAGGCACATCTAAAACATGCAGAGTAGGGGGGCAGTGAGGACCAGGGTTGAGAAATACTGGACTAGTCTGAAGGAGCTGAATGTGACAACTTCCTGAAGGCGGAGTTTCAGAGAGAGTAGGAGTTTCTTAAAGAGACAAAAGTCAAATTAGGTCAAATTTCTTTCAAGCCATATTTGACATATATATACATGTATATATTTAATAGTTACTTGATTGTGCTACAAAATGCCAGTATGTCCCTAGAAATACCAAGTACTGCCCCATTAATCATTTTCATCATGAACACTGATTTCTAAATGTATGATACACTGGAACCTAGTTCTTTAAGACCTGCTGTTTTCACATACAATTTCAGTCGTCCTTAAATATATTAAGGTCGACAGGTGAAACTCGGGTGCTCAGTCTTTATCACCATCAAAGATGAAACTGAGACATTTTTCTATTTAGCAGAAAGGAGAGGGGGAGAGGGAAAGAGTCAGCTCTCACATGAAGCGCAGGTATTCCCTTTCACAATGTGCTTTTGTGCACAATTCCTTCAATTTTGCAGCCCGTCTACTCCAAACAGTGGGCCTCCTCCTTGTTCATTTCCTCATAATAATGTCTTTGTCAAATAACAGCTGGGCCTGCCAGGATGTCCACAAATCGAAACCGCTGACTCGCAGACACACTTTCAACACATGAATAAAAATCATGAGAGGAAAGTAAATAAGGACGGTAGGAGGAGGGCGGGTTCGCATTCCCCTTGTGGCTCTCCATTGTCACATCCACATCTGGACCTGGTTAGAGCACAAGGCCTATGTGACGCCTGTCACTCGTTGGGAAGTCGGCAAAGATTTGACTCATGGGGATAGAGGGCTGGGAGGAAAGTTTCTTACACACACCAACACACGAATGCGCATGCACACATACGCACATTCAATGAATTAGAATTTGCGTTCCGACGAGGCTCCTTTGTCAGATCAAAAGTGCCTTTTTAAAAGTCAAAACCCTTAAGCAGGTATTAACCATACCTTTCATCAAGCCCACATTTCTGTATTGAAATGTTTTTATTGGTTTGCTGTAATCTAATCTTAAATGTCAAGTTTTCGTCGGCTGAAAGCAGAAAATCGTCGTAATTAATAGAAATAAAAGCTTGAAAGCATCAGTCTGTGTGAGATTAATCTATATAACTCAGTGAAGTGAGCTGTTGAGATAAATTAACTTTTCAAAAAATATTATAATTCATCAAAAATAACTTCTACTCGCTCTGAGCTCCAGTCTATTTTTAGGTCTTTCCTTAAAGGAAGTTGTTTACTACACATTAGCTGTGAAATGAAACTGATTAAATCTGAACAAGTTTCATTTGAAAATAACTCTAAATGCATTTATCGCCTCGTTTCTTTGGCTGCTTTTAGTCCAGTTTTTGGGGGGATTTATGGAAACTTTATTTAGTTTAGTTTTTAAACCCATAACTTCTTTTCCAGCAGTGAGGAGCTCATAGCATCTGAAGTTGTCCTTTAGACGCTATGAACCTGTACCTACTTAAGGCTGTCTAATGGTGCCTGTCTTTTTCTATTTCTGTCTATTTAACCTTCAGTAAAAGACTTCAGGTTTATTATGTCAGAGTCCAATGCTGTCAACTCCTCCATACAGAGAGCAGTTCCCAGCTGAAAGGATCTAGAAGTCAATAAACTACATCAGAATCTAATTTGCATAAATGACCATGAGTGGGTAACTGTAACAAACAGTAAAAAAAATAAATAAATAAAAAATAAAAATTCAATCTGTTTGGGAATATGACAGAGCTTTCATTTGTCCATGCTTTTTATTTGTTTTGGTTTAATGTCCATCCTGTACGATCCAGACAAGCAAATGTAACACAGAAAACCTACTCTTTGTTGCTTTTAGTTATTTTATTTTATTTAGTTTTGTTACTTCTGCCTACACTTTCAAACTTAAAGTCGGCTTAGCTGCCTACAACAAGTCACAGTACCAAAGGATATTTTTTCACTATAATATATTTTTCTTTCCTTTTTTGGCAGACTCTGTATCATTGACATTAATGGAAAAAAGGAACAATGGCAATAACTTTCAGTGCAGCAGGTAGGGACGTTAGTGTGAAGACTAGCAGTTTTGAAAGTGTTACTTTGCCCTCATGTAGCTGATCTTTTTTGTAACTCACGTTGTAGCTTCAGTAAAAAGGTATTTAGTTGCTCCTGTCACAATTTGGTATGTAGTTAGTCACAGGCATAGTAGCAGTGAAGCTAGTTAGCATTGGACATTCAGACAATGTCCCCTAAAATAGACATACATGTTAGGTGAATACTGGTCATCAAACGTTAAAGTGACACAACATTATACGGTTACCATAAAGGTTTGTGTATGTTCAGTGAACATCTAGCAGATTTCCATCCAATATGCAGTGAATGTTCATAGACAACGTTCTCCAAACGTCCAGGTGAAACACCGTTAAATGGCTAACAAACGTCAGCGGACATTAATCAACCACCTAGCAGACAACCAGCTAGCATCCAATGAACGAACGTTCAGAGTCAACGTTTGCCAAACGTTAAATTTAAACATTAACCAAACAATGTCTGCAGATGCCTACAAAACGCCCATCCAATATTCAGTGAATGTTCATTGTCAATACTTGCTGAATGATTAACGTTGTTTCATTCTGACGTTGGGCAAATGTTCATAGACAGCACTCGCTAAATGTCAACATGACTGGTATAAACATTAAAGATTCACATGACAAAAGTATGATATCTAATGTACTGTATAAGAGACGTGATGAGTAAAAATTTTACTAGAAAAATATCAATGGTACAGAGTGTTACATTATGTCAACATACAAAACATTGAGAAATACATTATTATAGTTATCCTGGTCAAAAAGTGCCAGAGCTAGAAAATCCCACAAATTTTCCTGGTGTGGAAATACTAAGGTTATACTAAGATCTAACTTCTGGTATTAACTACATTAGCTTGAAAGCTAATTGCTAGCATGTTGCTGCTAGTCAGCTCACATTTATTTATTTCTTTTTTGGTAACATTTTCACCATCTCTGACCCATAAGTTCAAGTTTAAATGAAGAGGGTCACTTCAAAAAATATAAATAGAAATGCAGGGCAAGTCTTGCATTTAGCTACAAGTACAACGGTTGCTCTTTGTCCCAGAGTTTTTCATTTTATTGTTTCTTTCATTCAAACAGAGGCTAATGAAAAACAAAGAGCAGAGAGGCAGCAGAACCCTGGCTGTCAATGTTTATTTTTGTTGAGCCTGTTAAAATAAAGAATTATGACTTTTAGCAGACACAAAGAATTTGAATGGTTGTGAGCGTGTATTAGGGGATGGGAGAGGTTAGCGGAGTAGCGCCGCTTTCAAAGATCAGACTTGGTTCCCTGTCGGTACCGTTGCTCTCAGAGCTCATTTTAGTTTAACCCCTCCAGTTAAAGAAAGGTAACCCAACCCTCCACATGCACTTTAGGACAACCTCAGCCAGCGGCTTAAAGTAGCAGACGGCTATGCAAGACGTATAGCGAGGCTGGGTCGACAGCACTGAAACAATAGCGCCTCTGTGCCCCAGCACCCCTCTGGATCACATTTCCTCCGAGGCCCATATCGAAATGTGGCGGGGGCCCCCATTGCTGATCTAGCAAGCGCCGGAGAAAGCCACACAGAGGGGAGGGTGCCGTATGTCAATAGTGATTAGGATCATGATCACAACTGTAGCCGGTGCGGGGCACAAAGGAAAAGCGAGACATCAGGGTGAAAGGTGGGGGTGTGGAGGGAAGCGCCGTGCCCTCCTGAACTTTACTGTCTGGTTGCCGGCGATGAGGAATGTCTCCGGGACTCGTTTAAGATAAATAACCCTAATGCATGCTGTTGTAAATTTAAAAATAAAAGAAATTGAGCTCTGGCATCCTTTGAAAGTCTTAATGAAAGCTTTGGCTTTCATCCTATCATGATGTGTGGCGCAACAGTGACGAGAAGCAGAGAATTCCCCCAAGTAAATATTTTGTCTACAAGGAGAAGTGACAAGAAGAGGAGATGTGGATATCATTCTGCTTTTACGCAAGAGTGAGAAAAAGAAATATGCTTTCATTTAATGAAGGATATCATCACCGTGTTGAGTCTTAACCCTGTTTCTGTTACAGCTCTCTAGGCAACCTCAGCGATGGGAGACCCGTCACCATGTGTACAAACCTTTGGAAGTCAAAGTCGATAGAGGAGTATCGGGACTGCAGGATGGCCCAGAGACCCCAGAAGAAGTTGGATGCCTGGTGGAAGAAAAAGGGAAATAATTTGTGGAAAACACAAATCACCTCAATAAAAACTATGAGCCGAACAAAGGTTGGTCAGGCGTAGGTCTCGCTAACGTTTTTGTGGCTCTATCTCAATTTTGTACTAAACAGCTACAAAAACTGTCAATGGAAATTGTCCTGTAACTGGTGGGTTGCTGGTTTGACTCTCCGCTCTGTTCATCTGAGTGACTGTTGTGTCCCTGGGCAAAATTCTACACCAGCTGTGGCTACAATGTAGCCTACCACCGAAAGAGTGGGAATGACTGAGAAAAGTCCTCTGGATTAGATAAAGACCTATAGAAATAAAGGGCATTTACCATTTACAGCAGAGTTAAGCAGGTCTTTATGTATTTTGCTCATTAAAAACAAGTCATATATTGCTGCAGAATTTGGTGTGTCTCAGTTGCGTCCCAGACACTGACCCGCCGACAGATCATGAGTAGAGCAGGTGTTTAAATTAGCAAATCAATTACTAATAATCGCAAAATAAACGTCAGGCCTGAAAACATAATACTGTGACCGATAGAATGTTCTGTTTTTGGTGTGGGAAATGTTTGCATTTACTTTGGGGTTGCATCCTGATAAGGATCAGTTGTCAGTCAGTTGCTATAGCAACGGGTCTGTGTATAGTGTATCCAGTATACAGAGTGAAAACACAGAACAATATGAATGATTCTGAGCTGTTGTCCAACTGTTTTCCTGCATTGTTTTTCCTTTCCTGTGGCCCACTGCGATAAATAAATAACACCTACATCTCCAGGCTTCATTTTGTTAATGAAACTGTTCTATGGAAAGAATAATCTTGCTGCCCTCCAGCGTTGTTTAGATCCACAAAATTTCCGGATGTAAACAATAACATGCGACGGGGTCTATAGTCTCTGCAGAGATTCAAATAGTCTTCAAGGAAAAGGTGATAAAAAAATAAATAAATAATCCCAGTAGGTTGCAAGAGCTCCCTTCCTCAGGATCCCGCCGCCCCCAATAGGTGGGAGCCAACGTGGGGGTCAGGCATGTGCATCTTTTCTTAAACAACCTCGAGGGAGGGAAAAAAAACGTACATGGAGACTCTGAACGGACTTTAAGGAAGTAGAGTGTGAACCTGAAGCTTATTTTTGCAGCGCTGTAGTTTAATGTTTGGTTACAGCTCCGCGTGCCATGCTGCAAGGGCTGTAAAAACACACTGTGTGACCTCCAGTTGTCGGGTTGTAACCGCTTCCAAAACTGCTGCCGCTGCATGCCAGTTGTGCGCCGCTCAGTCAGAATGACAAACCCTCTGTATTGAATGGTTCCCTCCTTAATGGCCTTGCTCACTTAGGCTTGCGGACTTCCATGCCTCCATAAATTTCTGTTGTTCTCCACCCTTATTGTAAATCTTCATGGTAAGGCCACTAATGGCATGTCCTAATAAGATCCAGACGGGGGCCTCTGTTCTGCGGCCCAATGATATAATCACATTTTTATTTGATAATCAAATAAAGGGTGGAATGAAATGCTTGTGGAGCATTGTGTGGTTTCCCTTGGCTTCCCCCGCGCCCCAGCCAAACCTGGCAGATTTTCATCTCTAATCTCCGTCCTTAGTTGGGGGAAAAAAGATTGAGCGCGCTTCCACTATGATTAGTAACTGCTCTTCATTAGGAGGAGCGTTAATCTAGCGCCGAGCGGAGGGGAGTCAGAGGAGAGAGGGAGGGAAAGGGAAAAAAAAAAAGGACGACGGAGACGTGAGGAAAGAGCGACACCACGGAGCGGCGGGCCTGAGCTGCGACGACACAGGAGCGGCAGACGGGGGGCGGGGGGGGGGGATCCCTGCGGAGGAAGAGGATGAGCGGCTCGGGCCCCACTGCGTCTTCGCTGGAGGTGAACACGGGAAGCTTCGCTCTTTTTACATCTTTGGCAATCGGCCACAGCTTCTTCCACTGGAGGTTATTATCAGCTGAGGCTTTGCTGTTGAATCAGTTCCGTTCAGCTCGATTTTTTTTTCCCAGCCTGTGTCGCAGCTTTGAGTCCTGTGGCATTTTAGTCAATTTGACAAACGAGGTAAAACTAACAGAGCTAAACGGGTTGAAAAAAGAAGAATAGAATTCTAAAAAGTTTCTTCATTTCATATGTTTTTTTTCTGTTTGTGACTCTTTGATAGGTGCTATATGAATACATTTTACAGACTTTACTTACTCACATTTCGTAAATTTTCATACATTATTTTTTTAAAATTTAAATAAATAAATAAATGTGTTTTTAATCCAGATTTCAAGGGATGAACACAAAATAGAGCATAATTGTGGAGTGTGGTTTACTTTTACTTTTCTTTTAAAAAATAATCTAAAGAAAAACAGTTAAAATCAGTTAATCAAATCTTGGTTTTATTTAGGGGTGTCAGACCAAAAGGAGCTGAATACAGATTGATGTAATTTCCTTTTACACTCGATTTGCATGTTTATTTTTAAAAAATTCTCAAATATTACTTGTCATTCTATTTATTGCATAATCTCTCAGTTTTTACAGCATTTTGGACATTTGATAACAAAATGTTGACACCAAACCAGCTTTGAAACACTTCAGGTTCAAAAGTCACGAAATGCAAAGATGCGAAAATTAGGTTCCAATTTCCAGAGCGTGGCATCGGGTCATTTTACAGTTTTTGTTTTTATCAAACTCTATCACTCCAGCAGATATATGCAGTCTTTAAGGTGCAGTTTCGAAATTTTGCTACTTTAATTATATTTTCAAAAATACAACCTAACTAAAAACATTGAGAGTTGATTGAACAGGTTATGAAATGATTCTTTGTTTTATTTTAGTATGCCAGGAAGTGTGCAAAAGTATCAGATAAAATTAATAATCAGGGTGTGATGTAGCAAATCAAAGGTAAACTTTAATTTACATCAAAAGGTTCAAATGTAAAAGGCGATCACATTTATTTTTTAGCAGATGGAAGAAGGAAAAGAAGTAAACAAATTTTTCAATGCTCAATTTTTTCATACTTATCCAGACCTAGAAAACAATGAAAGCAATTTCCAGCTTTTTCAAGACTATGAATGATTCTGGTTTACAGAACAATGTCATATAGTTAGTTATATTACAAGATATTAATTGCAGAGTTTGCTGCATACATTTGTTAAACATCATAATCCTCCAAAGTGCAGCCTCCAAATAAAGAAAGAGCACATTAAGGACTATAATATGAAGCTGTTTACAATTTAGTCGCAATAATAGGATGTTTGAACAACAAAAAGTCAGCAACAGTTAAATAAAAAAATACTGAAATTGTAATTACTTCTGTAAATTTCATAATTGAGAAGCCAGTAAATATTTCTTTTGAGATTTATGATTTAAATACTCATGAGTGGAGAGAAGTGAGAATGACAGCGTCAATGCTAAATATTACACTTACAACAAGGCTATCGCCACCGAGGCTCCCTGTTTTAATGCAGCAGGCTTGGCATCAGACATTCTGACACACGGAGCGTCGAAACGAGTGCAGTTGGAAACTTGGCTTGTTACGCGTCAGTGAACTATTTCTCTCTCATCTCCCCAGTCAGAAAAAAAAAACAAAAAAACTCCTCAGTCTGTCACCGAAAATCTGAATTCAATCAACAAGACGTTATCACTTCTCCCACTTCATTCCAGGCCGTTTTTCACCCCATCCGACTCCCCTCAGCCCCCCACTCCCTGCTTTTTTTTTCTAATTTCTCCCTCAGTTTTTTTTCTTTTGGCCAAAGCACAGGTTATTTTAAAAAGTAATATGCTTCCTCATCACTTCTGGGCTATTTCAAGAAAAATTCACACCGACCCCCCCCTGCCTCTAAATTGCTTGGACAATTCTGCATATTGTGTTGGAGCTGTGGAAGCACTTTCAGACAGATAGCTCAGCACCACTTGAGCCACAAAAGAATGAAAATTGTGGTCATAAGAAAAATAATTTTGGCTGCCGCCTTTCATTTTTCCCCTGCGGTAGCTTCTAATCAACTCGGACGGAGTCCATCATACTTCGAGCGGCGGTGGCTTAAACAGGATGGTTTGGTTTTGCTTTTAAGGGGCTTGGAGGGGGTGTAGGGGGGATGAACGGGGGAGAAAAACAGGGGGGTTGTTGGTGGAAAAGTAAATTATCAGAACGTGGCGGTGAGGTGATGCCCACTCTGTCATCTCGGAGGTCTGCACACATCTGGATGCTGCTGAAACGAGAGCACTAATCTCATAATGTGAGTGTTTTTTTCCCCTCATCCTCTTCTTTGTGTGAATTTGCCCAGAACTATAAACTAAACAGAAGGAAAGGAAAACTTAAAGAAAAAGAAGAAAAAAAAAAGTGCCTCAGAACGTGCTCAGGTTGGGCTATAATTCTGACTTACAAGAGAGAATTTGCAGACTTGAACGTAGAGCTTTGTGACTTCTTCGTTGGTAACCGTGGCGTTGCGGCCAGTGCTGCGTTTGTAGCTCTCCAGGTAGGCGGTCAGCCAGTCCCTCTGCAGCTCCGGGCTCGGGTACAGGCTGTAGTCGACGTCAGTCACACCTTTGGCCACAGCACACACACACACCCACACACACACACACACACACACACACACACACACACACACACACACACACACACACACACACACACACACACACACGAGTTACTGTCATCTTAATTAGAACGTTTTCAGACTTCCAACGGAGTTCGTTTACTTTGAAATAGGAAACCTTATCTTTAGAGGTTAAAAATAACATTTCCTTCACATATTATCTGTGAAAGACAACTGTTACCTAAAGAAGTTGCCAAAGGAGTTGCCTAATTCGCAATCTGTGAACAGATGTTGCAGAAAAATTCTTTCATCTTTTCCTCACATTTCTTTAGATGCAGTGTATCTGGATTCAGTGGCGACTCCAAGGGGGAGACAAGGGAGGCATTGACCCCTCTTGAAAAAGTTTTATATATAAACAATTATAAATTAAAAAAATGAAATTAAAAAAATTAAGGCAGTGATTTAAGGCAGTGAAATTTTTTTAATAAGTCACCCATTGGCCAGGGTTAATAATTAATATATTAGGTAGTTTTCCATTAAATATAACAATGTGCAAATTTAAATTACGAAATAAAACCACTTAATGGAAATGCAGTAATTTCAAGAAAAAGTTTCTGTGCTACGATGACGTGGTTTTTCACATCACACGAGTCACGGGATCAACAGCCAGATGTTGCTACTGGCAAAAACGACAAAGAAGACGACAGGAAGTGGTGGGAGGATGATGGTTTGTTTTTGGATTTTTTTTTCCGACAATGTTCAGCTGGCTCCACCAAAGCTCCCACAGCATCAAAAAGTTCATTAAAAAATTGCGTGTCATTTTAATTCGATAGCTGTTCTGTAAAATCGCCGACTACAATTTCCCCAAAATGTAGCACGTTACTGCCCTGGTCTGGACACGCCGGTGAAAATATTCTGGGTGTGCCAATGTCTGGATTAAAAGAAGAGGATGACTTAAATGAGAAAAGAGTTTTCATATAAATTATTCTGTGACTGAAAATAGGCATGTGTTGACATTCACGGGATAATAACGTTGAAGTTTCATGGTATAAACACACAACAAAATGTAAACAGAAGTGTACAGCCTGACATAACAAACAGGCTAAAAATGATTTCTGTTGATACCAAAATATGACATTTTCATCATCATCATAATGTCATCTATAACCTTCATTCCAGTATTTGTTTTATTTTAATTTACACACTTAAGCAAAAGCGAATTTCCTCACCGTTTAGTGTTTGCTTAGCAGTGTTCATAGTGCAGGATATTATTTTTCCTTTCAGTTCTTTGTCTAGTAACTCAAATTAATAGGTGATACTAATCTGTTGTTGCAGTAGAGCCTGAAGGTTTAGGATAATTGGATGATGCTCCTTTAGTTTCCACAACGTGACTCTTTAAGTTTTTCAGAGCGTTTCTGTGCTTTGAAAGGAAAATTTGGTAGCCAGCAATGGATGAGACAGGAGAGGAGCTCCATTTCTCTATGTGCTTTACAACCAGAGAAATGCTTGGAAGAAAGAATATTAAATATTTAAATATATAAAAAGAAATACCTGCCTTCTTCTTCTTCGATTTTTCTTTTTAACGTTCTATCTCAGCATTCGCCACAGAACGAAACCCACATTTAAACACTTTTGGACAGTTTTGCTTCCACCTGGTAATAATTTTCAACCCAGAATAATTTTAGAATGGTTGGACTACACTTTATTATATGAACATGAATGCATTCTGACTATCACAAAGAATCTGAAAGATGAACATCTCAGAACATATAGAGAAACTGAAAGTCGCACTGTTCGCCAAAAAAACGAGAGAGAGCGTCAGAAAACGATGTTTTCACACGTTACATACTGTACATATGAGTTGTGTTACTGTGTGTGTTAGTGTGTGAAAAACCTGCTCAGACCTACCAGCAAACTCATTGAAGTGGTTCCCGATGTCGAAAGCCTGATAGTTGTAGTCAGCGTACTCATAGTCGATGAATTTCACCGACCCTGAGGGGGGGGGGAGGAAAGGGTTACCATGACAACCTGACAAACAGCTCAACTGTGTGGACTGACAACCAAAAACCTTTGTAATATTTTACTTAAAGCAAAGGGGTCAAAGTAGCAACTTGTCTCTTCAGAGCCACTTTGATTAGCTTTGCAGATATTGTGTGATGAATGAAAACCTAAAAAGATTGATACAAAAATTTGTTTCCAGAGGATAAATTTGATTTGATTTTTTTGTGTGAATTTTAACGCTGGAAGGGTTAGTCACATACAATCAACAAATGTATCACTTCTCATGCCAGCTCATCTGAAGGTCTCCTCACCTTCTTTACAGTTGTAGATGATGTTTTTTGTGAGGAGGTCGTTGTGGCAGAGGACGGTGGGCGAGTCCGTCTGGGAGAGGTGTCTCTTCAGAGACTCCATCTCCTCCAACAGAACCTCATAGCTCGGCAAAGAGCTACAGCCAGATACATCGCATGTTCTATGAAGATATGAGAAGCATACACAGTTAGCTTAAAAACAAATTCATAGTTTATTGAAGTAACCAAATCATTTTGAGTTGGATGTGACACAAAAGCCACTTCTCAAAATGGGAAAGACAGGAAAACATTCAAGTAAACTGGACACAGAGGGCTGCATCCTTAATAAATCTGCTATTAAGAACGCAGCTCTCCATCTCCAAAGCCAAATCATGGATTTGTTCACGCCGAGTTTACGTGCAGCAGCTCCATTTCCCTCCTGTACTGCAAGATCTTTAGCCTTCAACTTAAAAGCTGCATCATATGAACTTCTTCATGTTGTTTCCATGATGAGGGGGTATGAGTTTGAAAACATTTCTTCATCATGCCTGCTGTTAGCATTTGTTTGTCCTAAATGAAAATCAGCACTTTCTTCTTTGATTTCCAATTTTGAGCCCCCGGGTGGTTGAAGATAAATCCACAGAAAAGCCGCACCAGGCTATAAGCTGCATGGTTCAAAGCATAGTAAAAAAGTAGCGGTTTATAGTCCGTAAATAATGATTTAAGGCAGAAGAAATAAACAAATATAACAGTTCTTACATCTTCTTCTAGACAAATCAAAGGCAGTTCAAAATACTTTACGCCTTAAAAATGTCACCAATTATGACAGAAACAATAAACTCTACGGTTTGTCAAATGCAATCATCAAAATCATCAAGCAAATAGACCCATATGCATAATGATCCCACCCAACTAATTAACTTTAATGATAGGTCAGAGTCCAAAGTAAACTCGACAGAATATTTTAATTAATATTTTACTGCTTGACCTGAATCCGGCCTAAATTTCGGGTCGGGTTCAGGCCATAAATCTAAAATCATCAAGCAAATGTAGGTCAAAAACTGGCTAAAATCTGTAATAAAAACTGGGTATATGAAGATTGTTAACAGTATACCTATGATGATGATTCTAGGAAGAATTTATGGAACGGCGTTAAATCCAGAGGTGAGAAACCGGTGAAAAATCAGACCACAGCCCTGACGTCTCCGACCCTTCACTTGAACAACGTGTTTGTAAACCGGCTCGACTCGGCGAGAGTTCAAACATCCCGTCTTCTTCCCCCTTTGTTGATCACTGCAGCGTCTTAAAGCGACACAAGCTGATCCATTTTTATTTTTTGCTTGCCGTCAGTCTGTCTGCATGGACAAGACGGAGCTCCTAGCAGTGTTATTTAAACACTACCTATTTATCCGAAGGGGGACAAACAGACTCTTGCGGTATTATACACACTTACGGACGTGATTTAGTGCGGCCTGCGAGGAACGCAATAAAAGCGAAAAGAGCCTCGCTTTGTTTATGATGCTGACACTGAGGTTCTGCTATTTTTTTTTTATACAAATCCACCTACATATACTGAATAAATCCTGTTAGACAGAGATGAAGGAAATGTCAGAAAGATATTGTGTTTAGATCAGGGTTATAATAATTCTGGGTTTTTCATTAAGTTCATTAAGTTGGTTTTGACTTTATGTTCAACTTATCCAGTTAGATTTTAGGTTGTATTTGCTAGTTTTTGTTAGTTAATATTAACTAAGTATTGTTTAGTTTCAGTTTTGTGTTTATGAGTTATTATAGTTTTTGTTTACATACTGCATTTTTAGGTACAGAGTTCAAAAAGATCAAAGCATTGTATTGTGATTATATACATTTATAGGGGTAATGAATACCCAACAGAAGACACCAGTTTTAGAAAATGTTTTCAATTATTCTTGAATAACCAACTGACTGGTGTTTTCTCACAACTTTGTTGCCGTTTTTGCGGACGAGCTCAAGTGCCACCAGGTTTACGCAGGAGTCATAATTTGCGGGAAAGAAAAAAAACAATTTCACATAAGTCCACATGTAGGCTAGTAGGATTTACAAATGCACAATATTGTTTCAGTTAGTTTTTCCCCGTTAACATTTTTATTAAGTTCGGTTTTTGTTAGTTTTATTTTAGTTAAAGTAGCAGTATGTAACTTTTATAAAAAATATTTTAATTTTACCTATTTGTTGAAACTGTCATCATGTCGTGACAGTGTGGAATGAGACAATCCGTGAAAAGAAAAGTGATCAGCCTCCTCGGCTTCTCCCAGGGCTAGCTAGAAACAACCAATCAGAGCCAGGAGGAGGGTCTTAGCGCTGTCAATCACCCTGTGCTATGCGGCAGCTAGCACAGCCTCTTGTGAATCCTAAGGCTAGTTAGCATAGCCACCAATAACAGTGGATAAGTTGCTTTTATGCCATTAGCACATTGAGCAGCGAGTATGTGAGGATGATTGACAGCACTAATATCCACCTCCTGGCCCTGATTGGTTGTTTTTGATCGGGAGCAATTCATTTTCTCAGAAAGCAACAGTATCTCAGAAAGTAGGTTCAAAAGATCGATCTGTTTCATATCAAACTGTCATGATAAATTGCAGTTTTAATAAATATGTAAAAAAGGAGATTTTATATATGTATATATACATATATATAAGTTACTGCAGCTTTAACCATAACAACCTTGGTTCAGATATCAGTCTTAATTCCTCCAAAGGCTGCAAAAAAAAGTTCAAGAGATACTTTTATTCAAAGCTGACTCTATATTAATCAAAAATTTTCTTCCTTTTTATTAGCTCCAAGTTCAGAATTGAGTGCTTAATCACATTTACTTGCCTATAAAATTTGACTTTGTGAGAACCATCCCCCCCACCCCACACGCACAATTCATCCGTATCCTCTCTAATTTGAATTGAATAGTGAATCACCACTGATTCCTTTTCAACTCATCCCCCGAAACCAACGCAACTTTTTTTGTCGCGGGAGCGCCCACAAACGGTCGCATTGGAAAAAAAATAAAAAATGAAAATACCCGCGTCGACTTTTGAAATGGGCGAGACCTGACGCCTTGCCATCAGATCTTTTTCCTCTCCTTTTCTCTGCTCATGAAACGCCGAGCGCGTCGAGTGCGTTCGCCTCCTGCTCCCTGTCAAGCCTCTGTAAAGTAATTAGTGGAATTTCCTCCTCTGGCGCTTCATTATGGCTGTGCCTTATTTACATACGATTTCAAACAGGAGCTGTGAACTGCCGATTTTTTGTTAATTTTTTCTCTCTTTTTTTTGCGGTTTCCATGAGGAGCACAGGAGCACAAATGGGCGACCCAGCAGGGGGGCCCTTTTGGGAGAGAAAGAGGTTGCACTCATGCCTTCCATCGCTTTTCTTTCTCTCTCTCTCTCGGAACCATGCAGCTGCTGCAGCCTCCTTCTCTCTCTTCCTCCTCCTCCTCTTCCTCCCCCTCTTCACACAGCGGGTGGCTTGAGAGCTGAAGACCTCCTCTGCAGGTGCAGCCTCTTCCTGCAGCTCCCTCTGCCTTTTCTTTTACCGACTCATCTGAAGACCACATTCATATCTGCACTTGGATACACTCTCGAGTACCAAAAGTTTCTCTGATGCAAATTTTAAGAACCTATTTTTCCCCCAAGTCCTCCTCGCTGTGTTTCGGCCCTCTGTCTCGTATCTTCGTTTCTGAAGAGGCCAGTGATTATCCAAACAGGCGCGCTCTGGTTTTAAATGCAAACGATTCTATATAAATAATATCTCATTTTCTTAAATTTTCTTTTTTTTTTTGCTGTAATTCTCACCCCCACTTCCACGCCCCCCCAACAGTCCTCAGTTTACGTCCTCATCATTCATCGTTTTCAGATCGTTTGAATGTCTCTGCTGGCGAGCGGCGCTTCAACAGTGTAAAGTCATGGAAATGTGTCACAACACAGCACCATCTATTGGGCCTCTAGGTGCGGTGCAGCTTATACTCTTTGACATCACTCTCTCTAGCCTTTCTTAGGATGTTCGAGCTACAGTTTGTTTTGAAAACCTGCAACAGACAGAAAAAAAACTGGAGAAAAACATAACAGTGGTTAATTGGAGGAAACTAAATAAGTATTAGATATACTCAAGTTGACCAAATTGGCAAAAACTCTCTACTAGTTTGGAATCCAAAAGAATCCAAACCTCAAATTTTTTCATATTTTGCCACATGACAACCTCAAACATGAATGCATTTTAGGCCTGTCATGATAAGTTTGCTGGATGATAAATCATCCCAGAAGATAATGCGATAAATTATAATATTGTTGGGATGATGTGATGAAGCAAGAACACATTCTCAAAGATCAATAAACTTTAAAATCTAATGTTGAGGGAAGTGCAAGTGGAAATTTCAAATATTCAAAGTAACTAAACAAAACAGAAATAACAAATAAAATGAACTACGAACAAAGAAAATTGTCCTTCAAAAATAAAAGGGTTAGTTCAGACCGAAGCACCAGACTGAATATATTTGTCATTTTGTTTTTAGTAGAGAGAAAAGAGAAAAACGACAAATCATGCAAATGGAAATTAGTGAGTTTGTTTTAATATATTATGCAATTAACTGATTTATTGCGATAAGTCTATGCAATATATTGTGATTTCATGCAATAGAGTCATGCAAAAGGTAGTGTTTAATTAAGAGTAAAAAAATTAAAAACATAGGGTCACAATTTGCTGTAATTACAGCAGTGGTGCACCAAAGAAAAACTTTGACCAGCTCAAAATTGGCCACAATTTTGGGCTAATTTTGGTTATAGAAAGGCATAGAGTCAATTTCTTTTCAATCAATAATCCCATCATTTTTAGCTGTGCTCTCATAAAAGTTTTACTGACACCCCCACATGCCACTGGATTAGTAAATCTTGGGGGTTTGTCTCTGTCAGTTTTGCACATCCAGAGCCTGTTTCACTTCAGCCTGGTCATTGCCTTCCTACGCTATTCTCATTTCTCTTCAGTGCTCCATCTGGGATTTCTCCCATTGACATGGATTTCTTTGGTTGAATTTCAACTGGGACAAATCAGCAAACAGAGGAGGAAGTTGTGAACAATGATGTTGATTTTCTGTGCCGTTTTAGAATTGTAGTCTGCCTGTGGTTTTAGTAATGGCAGTGGAGGAAGTGAACAAAGTTGTTCAGTTTGTGTTGGCCAAATATAGAGTCAAATATGTTTTGGCCCTACTCCTACTGAGGTTGTTTACAGCTCGCGCAATTTTCGGTAGGCTTCATTGAATTGGCACATTACAGACATCAGGCCAAACGTTAGCAGTTGTGTAACATTTTAAACTTCAACAGAGTTCCCACCTCCAGGAAGCAATCGTTTCAGAACAGCCAAGGGTGTAGAATCTCTGTACAAGCAAAGTGCTTACATTCTATCATAGATTTTGTATTTGTTAATCTGAATTCTCAAGTCTTTGATGGCACTTTATTGCATGTGTTTTTTAGGGTTAGTAGATTGAAAAGAGACTGAAAACTACAGCTATGTACTTAATTCTGTTGGTTTCTCCTTAAATTATCAGTAATAAAATACGTTGTACTTTGCAGTGCAACAGCTCAACGGTTGCAGCTCTGTTGTAAAGTATTGACGTATTACCGCTACCGGACTAGGGTAAACTACCTTACCCACTTTCTAAGTAGAGCCAGGCCCTCCCAGTGTTCATTTGCATGGATTTCTGGCCCCCTCAATGGAAACACAAACAAGGTTGAACGTTTGACCGATAAGGGAGAGCTTAGCAGGAAGTTCATGGCAGAGTATCTGGTTCTTTGTAGTATCTGGAGGGCCTCCCATGACCTCTGTCAGAGATAATGCAAAGCCACTGCCATTACGGGCCACTCCCCCGCTTCAGCTGTTTGACCAATTCTGGCTCAGCAAAATGAAAAACTGGAGGACAGAAAAAGGGGGAAAAACTCCCCCAACCCGACAACTGTTGATTGGAAACCTGTTAGCATGTCTGAATATGTGAGAACGTCATGAAGGAACAGACTACTCCTCAAAGGTAAAAGCTGAGACTGGTTTTTATCAAAGAAATGATTGGAAAGAAACGACTGAGGCAGGCTGTTGTTTAAAACACACCAGCTCTGTTTAGTCCAATTGAATCAAACTCTAGTTTGTTTACCTAGAAAGTCCGGTTTGTTGGAGATGTGAATGCGCAATCAAACTCTGATTAAGAACAAAAAAAGCTAGCTGTGGTCTACCTAGAAACCCATGTCACGGTTTGGTTAGTCTGGCCATTGCCTTCCTAAATAATTGAGTTTCATTCAAATCTTGCTTCTCAGCACAGTCTGGGCTTTCTTCCGTTCAACTGGGCCAATCAGCGAACAGAGGGAGACATTGTGAACGGCGAAGTGGATTTTCTGCGTTGCTTTAGAATTGTAGTCTGCCTGTAATTTTAACAATGGTAGTAGAGGAAGTGAACGAAGCTATTCAGTCAATATTGGTCATGCTTCCAAATACTGATTTAGCAATAACAGTAGTTATTGCCGCTGTTATAAAGCAATATTTGTTGTTTTCGCAATGGGGGATAGTTGCTTACAGTGCAGGCAACTTCAGGTAAGCTTCATAGCATCAAACTGGAGCATTACGTACGTCACAACAACAAACACAATTATGTAACATGAAGCAAACATTTCACAATAGCAGAGATTGTAGACCTTGTGGATGAAGCAAAGTGTAGAACTAAGGGCTGGCTCGTACCAGGATGGGTTGAAAAGCAGGAAATGGACTACAAAGCAGAGCATTCTGGGTAAATACAGTGCTAGCTTGAGAAATGGCTCATGGTCTTTTCCCAAAGACAAGAGAGAAATCCTGCCACCACTAAAGTCTGACGCCACTCCATTTTTGTTTTTGTGAAGATGGAAGTTGTGTCTTCTTCAAAGGTTTTCATGTTTCCTTGGTGCAGCGTCGCCACAGGTGAGGAGGGTAACAGGTTTTTCAAAGGGTTTGATTCATTTGAAACAGCGCAGCGTGAAACCAAACCACAACAGCTGAAAATGTAATGGATATTACAATTTTGGTTCCCAATTGAACCGAGTCTACCGGACTAACAAGTGTGAAAAGAGCCTTAAACCTTTTCACGCCTTAAACCTTTTCATACCTGACTGAACAGTTGTGATTCACAGAGAAACCAAACAAAACCAAGCAAAGATGAATCCACACCAGAAACATTTTCTGTCCATCACTGTGTTTCATTTTGAAGTAATTCCAGTTTTGCTCTCAAGGTAAGTCACCTGTCTGGTAAAGATTGACCCATTTTTCAATAAGTCTGGAAATGTATAACCTTGGTGAATTTTCTTTGTAGCTCCAAGGAATTACCTCACTTTACATGATGTACAGTTTGTTTTTGATAGATTCTACAGCCACTCTTCTACAGTAGCTTGAATATCAATGTTCATGATGTGGGGTTTTTTTATGTTCAGGGTCGTTTTTATGCAGCTCGATCTTTACCTTTTAGTGCACGCCTGCTCAGCTGGATTCCTGGTGATGCTGCTCTTCACCAGAGTCAGAAAATGAGACATCTTCGTCCAGAGCTGAGGATCTGTCGGCTGGCCACGTTTTGGCTGGATCGAGTGAATTTTTCCCATCTCGGCTGCAATCAATCTGCAGAGAAAAGAAAAAAAGAAAAGAAAAAGAAACATTTTCTCAGATGACCCTGGCCGGTACTGTTATTGCACAAACAAGCATTATCGGAGCAGAAACACAACTCCCTTTCCATTTAGTGTTCTTATCTTGTTCTTTTTAAAATAATGGGCCTCCTTGCATATGTGACCTTTCATCCACTTGGGTTTTGTTCTTGAGCCATCTTAGCTGGGCAGACGCAAGGTCTTCTGGGTAAGCCCCAGCGATTGATGTCTATTGTGGCCCTGGCTGTTCTGGCCTACTGTGCTGTTAGTAATGGTGTCAGCCTCTAATGGACATAATGAATAAAACGAGCCAGAAATTAATAATATTGCTCAAGATAACAAGTAAGTGAGCTGCAAAACCAGTAGAAAGTCCCTCAGGATGACTGCAGAAATGTCAAGAAGCATCAAGTCATACTGGTAAACTGTACCTTTTAGTATCAATAATTTTTTTAATGCCACATCACTTTTGTGATTTCATCTTTTTCAAATGTTTATTTTCTATATTAAAAAAGACTTAAAAGTCTTAAATTTGTGTGCCTAAAATGAAGGCCTTAAATTGTCTTAAAGCGATTTTAAAATCGCCTTCAATACGTCGATCACAGGTCTTAAACTTTGTCATGGCAGGACTACTAAATCTTGGGTGCATATGTATTTTTATTTCTTTGCAGGACTTTTCTGTTAGCCAAAAGTTAGAATTTTCTCTGTATTGATATATAAAGATTTTTTGCCACATTATTTTTATGATTTCATCTTTTTGAAAATGTTCAATTTTTTTTATATGAAAACAAAAACAAAAAAAGTGTCCAGGGTGTCTGTGAATGTCTCTTGTTGTCTTAAATTTCTTTCAAGCTAGCATTAAGCGTTTTAGATTTGACTTGCTAAAACTTGCAGATGCACTGCTTTCTTTTAAATAACTATATGTGTCAAGAATGTGGATGCAGATGCTGTTTAGAGTCAAAACCTTTTACTCGTGGTGGTTGGTAGCTAGCTTGTTTTTGCATCTATCATGGGTACATACAAATCCATCACCAGCTGAGCCAGCAGGATCCACCAATCATCCCCTATATTTATATTTTTCAGTCTTAAATTGAATTCAAACTTGCATTAAAAAGGTCTTAAAAAATCTTAAACTTGACTTGCTAAAACCGGCAGACACCCTGTTTCCTTTTAAGTAATCTGTGTGTGGAGAGTGAAGCTGCAGAGTGACTGATTTCGCTGGGTGCCAGCAGAGACCTGTAGATGGACGGCTGTCGCAGCAGCTCGTCCTCCAGCACATTTCCTCGGACAAACTCGTAACAGATGCCGTTCTGGAAGCTGCAGTAGATCTCGGGCCCGCAGCCGTGCGCTTGGAATATCTGGAACATCTCCACCTCTCGATCGCGATTCACGTAGAGCTCCGTCATTCTGCCGTAAAGTCTCACCAGAACACAACCGGGCTCCTGGAGAGAGCCCACGTAGCAGCCAATCAGCTGGTTGGTGATGCCTTCTGTAAATGTCTGCAGGGCAACAAGGTTCAGGAAAGTGATCATTTAAATCTGTGCATCTAAAAAAATGTATATTAATGGTCAGTCAATGATTGTTTTCATTCATTCATTACATTATTCTGGTTACACAATGTTGCTGTAATCTTAATTTGAATTCAAACTAACAGGGTATGTAGAGTATATATATCACACTTCAGTACGAGGCCTTTAAGAAAACTATTTCTAATCGTTAAACAGAAAGTCACGTGAAGCATAAGTAATTTAAAATGATGTGGCGACTAACCATATTTAGCTACAGATGCAAATGAAACATTGTACACAAAACTAGACAAACATTGAGAAAGCAAGATCATTTTTTACAAATTTGTTTCCAAGCCTAAAGAGAAATGTAACTTTCTAGTAAAGAGACATCAGTAAGTTTCAACCAAACTTGCAAAAAGGGGAAGCAGAGGAATGCACACAGGTGTCCTCTTCACAGCACAGAGGTGTTCCAGGAAAGTCTGTCCTGCCCTGTTTGTGTACACAAAGATACCGCATTGACCACTGTTAGCCTCCTTGTTGTCATTCAGCGGTTTCTCATTCTCTCCCAAGTCCCTGAAGTATTTGTGAGCCTCCAAAGGGACACGAACACAACACGGTTTCTCATCTAGGTAGAGCGAACAAACAAGGCTACCCTGACATCAGATCTATTATTTATGGGGAATGGGGGGAGGGCTGGCTTTGACATTTGTAATTGTGCTTTTTTTGTCCGCCGGACTTGAGTCTACTGTCTTCTGTTTCATCAGATTTACTGAAATTAATACTTGTCAAATAATTATGAGAAAGAGGATCAACACCTCACACTGAGAAGTAGCCGTGTGAAATTGAACTCACTGTTGGACAGATCTGCCTTGTTGAGTGGTTAAGAGAGTGAGGGGAGTTTGATTGTTGAGTCCATATGTATTTTTGTACATGAGGGAGGGTTATAACTCTGACCTGATGTTAGAAGCAAGAATATGAGGTGTGACGGTCACTTTCACAGGTCATCCAATCCTGTATGCCCACAATTAAAGATGAGTGAAGAGATTCCACACAAAGTTTGTCCAATGCGGTTCTATTGATGGGTGTCCAAATTCAGGGGTCATATACTTTAAATGACCCTGCCTACCCAGTCGACGTAGGCCA
The DNA here is from genome assembly GCA_903067075.1 of Micropoecilia bifurca. Taxonomy (NCBI): domain Eukaryota; kingdom Metazoa; phylum Chordata; class Actinopteri; order Cyprinodontiformes; family Poeciliidae; genus Micropoecilia; species Micropoecilia bifurca. The sequence goes on along the minus strand of CAEGAF010041763.1, from coordinate 10,489 downwards.
GGTCCTTCTTCGACCAAGAAGACCAGACAATCTCGCTATCTGAATTATTTCTACTCTTTCACCTAGCAACCGTGACCACACTCAAAACAAACTGGTAAAACTGTAGCTTAAATTTTAATGTACCTACATTTAAAACTGTACTCTTTTCCTGCTCTATCTCCCGCCTCCTCATCCCAATCTTGGGAAACAGTAGCCTATGAAGGACGCGTGAAACCTGCCCTTCAAATCTGGGAAAAGAAGGGCGAATTTGAGGGCCACTATTAGACCTAGAACTCAGGCAGACTGGATGTCTTCAAGCTGTCATCTTGAGCTTTCTCTGGAACAAATCACAATCAATTGTAAGACAACTATGATGAGCTTGTCTAAGTCGGGAGAGTCGCCATGCATCGCGTCAATAAACATAATTTTTATTGTTTAGTTGGTGCATTTAAGAACCAACAGGCATGCTATTCTAAAGTAACCTGAGAAAAAACTGATTACTGACGAAAACGACAAAGAGGACAATAAGAAGTAGTAGGAGGATGATGGCTTGTATCAAGCCATCATCATCATTTTTGGACAATGTGTAATGGCTTGTATCAAGCTAATGAAAGTAAAAATGTTCTTATTTACTATTGCTTTTTTCTCCCGTATTTTTGAATCGTTTATAGCATTTTGTAACTATCATTTGAGGAGTGTGTAAATCACTGAATTTTGATTTGCAGCATTGTGTTAAAATTCTTCCTTCTCTTTCAGATGGTAAACAAGATTATTGAACAGGAAAATAGCAACTAAAGAGGAAGCCAATTGAAAAAGCACCTGTGACAGACTGTACAGCCCATGCCAAAGCACAGGTGTGACAGCAGGAACCATCTGGCCTTACCCTGACGAACACAATACATCATTAAAGTGACTTGTGTGATCTAAGCTTTGAAGGGAAACATCTACCCTTCTGTGTACTTTCCAGGACCCAGTGTAGATTGAGAGGTCACACAGCCGATGTGCAGTCACCTAACAAACATAAACCCTATTTCTCTGAAAGATTGGACCTTGTGTTTGCACATGGGACCAGAATGAGGTTCTCTTGTCCTCAATGGATGCTTTGGAAACACACACACACACACACACACACACACACACACACACACAAAAACTTTCTAAATTCTCCCTTTGTTGTCCGGTTACCTTGGATTTTCTCGAGACTTTTTTCTGAACGGCGATGTCTGACGAGGTGTCAGGCAAAGTTAAGGCTTTTGTAAATTTACAGACAAGATTTTGCTCACCATACATGTGATTTGATTTCAAAGCACTTTGAATGCAAAACATTATAATAAAAAGATACAAATATGCACAAAAATCCCAACCTAGACATTTGTAAATGGCCACAACAAAAGAAGAAACAAGTCATCCCGGAGGCATTTTGAGTAATTTCTAGAGTGTGAAAGTGCAAATGCTGAGTTTTCAAACATTGTCAATTACATAGAACAAGATCTGGCCATCTGAATGTTGCAAACAAAATCAAGGAGGAAACAGTCCTCTTTAAACCTGAAACCTATAGTCACTTCCTGAAGTGAGCATATTGAGCTTTTACTAGTTTGTCACACATGGCAGGTATTTAGCGCTTTAGCATTAGCTTCCACTAAATACTATGGTGTTATAGCATGTTAGTGGAACTAATATTTATGATTGGCACTTTAGGATTAGCTCACCCAACTCTTTAGTTAGCTTTGCCCATCAACGACAAACAACATATTTAGCTATTTTTGTTTTTTAAAGACATGTATAAGCTTTTAACTGACTGAGCAAATTAAACAAATGGATTATCAAACATTATATTATCTCTGTTTAATATACTTAAATTACTTTTGGATACTGTTGGCAATACATTGTGTGCCGTTTTTTTCAAATAGGAGCGTCACCTCCTGGTTTTATTACATCACTTCCTGTCAGCTGTGATTGAGCTTCAAGTTAAAAAGTAAAAGATTGACCTCAACAATCACACATGAAGCCACTGGAAACGGACTAAAATCAGTCCGTACGGTCGGTGGCATACCTTCATCTGAATGTGCGGCGTCTTCCACTCAGGACGGAGTTTGTTCAGAAGGTCCAAGATTCCTCTCCGGGGTTCACGCTCATCAACGGCAACATCCAGATGGAGGAGCTGGTCCCCAGAAAATCCATGTTCCAGGTCCATTTCAGATAGAGAAAACAATCCTCTCAGTTACTTCTTCAGAAATTTTGCCCTCTCACCAGCTGGAACGTGTCCAGATACGGCACCTGCTTAAAAGTTCGCCTGAGCCACTTTGTATGTAGCTTTAGATTTTTTTCCAGTTTGCCACTGGAAAATGAACTCAGCATTTAACGCCTCTGCTCAGTTCAAAGGAACCATCTGTGGCACTTGGAAGTCGGTGAAACTGTTCATTTGTGTGACCCAGCAGCAGAGGCCAACGTTCCTGTGGGCATCTTCAGCCACTCTGCGGGAGTTTACTTATTAACTACCACTGGGGTCAAGGTCAGCAGCAGGAACCGGCAGGTTGCAGCCGGAATTTAATAGGAATTGAGTTACTTTAGCCCAGAAATGATAGTAATGAAAGAAAGAAAGAAAAAAAGAAAGAAAAGAGTAAGTGCTTTTCAAAAGTAGCCATACCCTTTAATTTATTGAGCATATTCTCTCATCACAAGACAACCTTATTTTATGTTTGTTTTTGTACTTAATTTGTTTTTGTTAGACCAACATAAAATAGAACATAAACTTAAAGAGAAAAGAAACTGATACATAGTTTTAAAAAAATACAAAGAAAAATCTGAAAAACTTGTCATGCATTAGTGTTCATCTTTGGTGAGCCAAGAATTTGTAGAACTACATTTTCAGGGTGTTACTGTAAATCATGTAACATGCAGAGATAAAATGTTTTTTGCAGATACTGTGGTGCGAAACAGCGTAAGCTCAAGATGGAATGAATGAATGAACACGGGGCATGAACAAAGATCCTGAAGTGGTTTGAGCTCTGATGTGAAAAAAATACCTAAATCACATTGGACTACCTTTTTAAATTTTTCTTTGTACAAAAACTGATGTAGATACCCATAAATGCTCATACTATTCTTATGTAAACACTTGTAACCAAAGTTAAATTTGTTGTTTTTCTAAAAATGTGTGGCCAATAATCAATAAAGTTGATTCTGATACCATGCTGTGACATGTAAGCTAACCTGATAAAAAAAAAACTGCCTCTTGCTCTACACATAGCATCGTTCAGAGGGTTTGGACAAAAAGCTATTAAGAAACGATTGCTTCCTGGAGCGTGGACTCTGTTGAAGTTTTATTGAATCTGATTTTACCCAAATCTAACGTTTCCAGAAATTGCGTGTGCTGTAAGCAATGAACCCGCACTGCGAAGAGAGATATGTTAAGCCGAACAAGGCGCTGGTTCTTGTTTCGACTTTACCTGCTCAATATTTGGAAGAATGAAGCAGTTTTGTTCACTTCCTCCGCTGCCATTGCTAAAACTAGATCCCAGTGACAATTACAAAACAGCGCAGAAAATTGATGGCATCGTTCTCGTTCTGTTTGCTGATTGCCCCAGTTGAAATTTTACTCAAGAAATCCAGCTCAATGGGAGAAATCTCACAAGAACAGTGGTAGGAAATGAGAATCAAGAGGAAGGCAATGACCAGGCTTTGTTCACTGATTTTCTCTGAGGCCGTAACAAGGCAAACTGAGAATTACGTACACACAGATGGACTCCATTTGTGTGTATGTTCATGGATGACCTCCGAAGGCTCACAGTTGAATTGGATTTTATGTAAGATTGTCAATGAAACAAATGAAATACAATGAAAAAAAAAATACAAAAAATACCCCATATACAGCATTATTGTTGAACTTACAGACTACTTTGTGACAGAATGTGGAAAAGTTTTCCTTGATTCTACAGAGTTAGTGTGCAGCATAAAAAGCATTTAATGTAAAACTAAAAATTCCTGTTAAAAAAAATTAAGATAAGTCTACAGATGTTCTTCCTCTGTGCCTTAACTTAGAGACAATCCTAAAGTAACTTTGTAAAACTGAATGTTTCAAGTTTTTTTTCTTTTCTCATGAAGGCACATGAGATTTTCCTGCAACGTTGATGGACACTTTGTAACGCCACTTGATTCCAAAATTTCACCAACAATGAGAAACTCGGGTTACAGTTTATTTTACCGAGCTCCATTTAAAACGACTCTATAAACACATGAAAAGTCTGGCCAATTAAAAAGACTTTGGCTCTCTAAACATTTTTCCGATGCATTACGTTTGGCTCTCCTGGCCTGAGCATAGAGTTCAAAGAAAAGCTGAGGCTATTGTCCGTCACATTTAAATATCATACAATCAAGCAGTTCAAGCATGACCTCTCCTTTTAGCTCGATGCCATGAAAGGTTCCAACATGATCAGTCTGTAAGCACTGGAACGGATTTTGGTAAACACTGGAGCAGCATGTTTTCAGCCTGTTAAATTATTTACGTGCTGGCCCAGTGTTTACCACTTTGCATCATTACAGTAATTGCCTAGAAGTCAAGAACACGCTGATCGTCTCGAGCCGTACGCTTTGCAGGCTTCCAGACCCAAATAAAATTCACTTGCCATCAAAGGTCGTCTCATCATCAAAGGTGTTGAGTATTAAAAAGAGGGATGAGTGTGCTGATTAAAAATGTAAGGGTCAGAATGGAGGGCTGGATTCGGTGTGTGTGTGTTATTTTCTGTGAATGTGTCTCCTCAAACACAGCTGAATGGGGGTATTATGGAGAACAGACAATGGGTACAGTAAGCGACATGTGACCACGTCACTTTGTGTGGACCCCCCACAGTTTGATAGGCCCATGATTGACTTAAAAGTGGGTTTAAAGTATGGATTGACCACGAATCTCCCATAGTGCATTTCGATTGCTAACGTTACGGCTTCTCGCCACTAGAGTGCAACAGCTTCCCCTCAAGCCGATTTTTGATTTTGCCATTGAATAAAACTGCGATATCGTCAAGATAACCTCAAAAATACACAAGGAAGACTTGTTTCATGAAGAATGGGGAAACAAATATCTGTTTGCACTTAAAGGTGAAAAACCAGAAGGTGTTTTGTGTTCTGGGACAGTTAATACAATATACGTCAGCATTTTGAAACCAAAGACGGAGCTAAATACTCAAGATTTAGTCTCCCAAGAAAAACAAAAATTTGAAGCAGAATTAAAAGGAAGACCATTAACACTGCGTACCAAATTAAGCAAATAGCCAGAAATTTAGTGTCACAGCCGGTCTAAGAGATGTGCTGCTATCGAGCTTTTTCATTAGCTGTGGATGAAAGCACAGACATCGTGGATACAGTGTATCTGTCAATTTCGGTTAGAGGAGTGAAGCCGGACCTTTCTGTCACCGAGGAACCCCTAGATGTAGCTGCAGGCTGTTTTTGTCCATTTTAACTGCTTCATGATCTTGACCTCATTAAGATGGACACCTTAATCGCGGTCTACGTGTGTATTAGCAGTTTGACAACCTAAAAAAACTGTTATAAGAAAATAGACAAAAGGTACTGTGCTACAAAAATGAGAGGGTGATTGAAGTGAATGGGATTCTTACCACAAGTCTATACTTCCCAGTGATTACTGCAGATGTTCCAGTCAACGCCATAAACATGAACGAGAATGCAAAGTGCATATTTCACAAGATCTCTGGCAGAGAGACTCGATAAATTAAAAGGTATGGAATTTTAATTGCGTCATTTATACTTGGAATTCCAATCAAAGAAACACACAAAACACAATAATGGATGATTAATGAAGTTTTTGTGCTCAAATAAGGAACAAACGGCGCTTTAGCAATGAAAACTGACATGAAAGAAAAAAAGAAGTATTTAATTATTTCCATACCATCAATGTTAAAGAATTATGAAATGAAAACATTCTTTTTAATCTATTGCAAAGAAGATGAGTTTTAATAGGATGCAATGTTTGTTTTTGTCTCTTCTTTGCCTGTGTAGGTTCATTAGAGAACTACTATGAGCAAATACAGAGAGCCTGAACTCTGAAAATGACCTTGGCATTTAAGTAGCTGTTAAACCAAATAAGATCGGAATAATTTGATTGAAAGTGTAACAATCCAAGGAAATCAACTTCCAATTAATTCCTTCAAAAAATTTTCTTAAAAGAAGTAACTTTTTGAAAAACATTAACAAAGACTCTGAGGAACAATATGTAATAGAAATACTGATGACGCATCTACATTCAGTCGTCAGGACCATGAATGCCATATTTCTTTTTTATTATTATTTTTCTTAAACCTTGAAATCAAGTTTTTAGATGAATTGACTAAACAACATACCTCATCAAAGAATTTTGGAAACAAGAATTAGATGTGCAGGACTGAAATTTTAGGTGGCTTCTCCTCTCAATCTCTCAAGGTCAAACTTCTTAAAAGCTTTTTGCCAGCGCTGGTAGTTTATTAGAATCGGTCACCTTCATGGCACAAACCACGAATTGTTAGTAGAGTTCAGATCAGGGTCTTCAGAAAGCCTTAAGACTTTTAAGTAGGCTTTTTTCTTGTTGTTATTGTGTTAATAATGATTGATTTGTGAAAGCAACAAAAAGTCCCAGGGGTTGAGTACTTTCTGTAGACACTGCACACTTTGGTGTTGTTGGTTTTATTCGCTGAAGATATTAGTTACGTAATTTTTCTGTGAAGAGAAGCTTATGATCCAAATAAATCATTAACAGACAAAAACCAATGTTCATACGGTTTACAGAGAGAGAAATTCAATGAAATTTTACTTCATATTATGATGCAGCATTAAAAGAAAATAAAAAATACAGAACTTATAAACTTGTACGAGAATAAAATCGAAATAACTCCTAGTGCTATAAGGATGCAGTTAAAATAATACAACAATAAAGTTATAATGTAAGAATAAAATATTTTGAGAATAAAGTCGTAATGTTACAAGAAATTTGACTATGGTAGCATTATGACTTTACTCTCGTAATGCTAAGAGAATGTTCTTTTTCTTGTACAGTTTAATTCTTGTAATATCATGGCTTTATTGTAGTAATTTGACTTTTGTTATTTTCATAGCAGCCCTAATACTCCGTCATACTCAGTACTTAGTCAGCTGTCTTTGAAATTTAAATGGCTGTCCTTCACTTTGAAATGCTTTGTAAACCACAATGTCTCTTTTTTCTTTCTCGTCCTTTAGGAGTTCTTCAAATTAATAATAATAATAATAATAAAAAACAAACAGCTAAGCCTCTCTCATTGCATAGCAAACAGTTGTTGTGTCCTTTATCGAAGAGCTTTTTGTGGAGAAGAGAGACAGCAGCGCTTTGTAGACATTTAACCTTTTTATATAGTCTTACAATTGAGGCTCTCAAGGCCTTTCATTTGTGAGGTTCCTGTGGAAAAAAAAAATTGGGGCGCTTGGACTCATTTTACTACCAGTACAGTATATTTATATTTCAGCTCCAATCAAAATCTAGCCAATATGCCTTCCCTATGTATTTTTCCCTCTGAGCCATGCCTCCCCACTATAATTTCCACAGACATTTTGTGTGCAAATGCAGTAATAGACACATTTATCACATCAAAAGAGATTCAATTTTCTTTTCAATCATCCACCGGTATGAATAGCGCCACATCCTCACCGGCCAACAATGAGAGGCCATTACCGTGAGCCAACGGATGACTTCGCCTTCTCTCTTTATTCAAGGGGAAAAGTGTGTCAAACAGTTCTCCCGAAGCCAAACGTTTGTTCTAGGCAAATAAGAGACGGCTTTCAGACAGGTTAGTGTCCAATTTTATTGTCAGACAAACGTCATTCTTGTGTGGGTCGGCAGTAATCCCTGGGCTTGAGACACCGGCGGGGCCCCCGGTGACAAAGGCAGCAGTTAGTTTATTTAACACTCCAACTCTCACGTCTGCCGCGGACCGCCGAGGACAGACATGACGCCCGCCGTCTCTTCACTACGTAGAAGGTGACATGTAGGAATCAGGCGTCGGCTCTTGGGAAAAGGAGGCGAGTGGCTGAGAGTGCTGCTGATTTACAAGAGCCACGAAAATATTTTGTATCTGCAATTAATTGTCACCAAGAGATCAGTTGTGTGGATGGGACACTGGAATGAGTATTGTACTCATTTTCTTCTGTTGCACTTTGATGTCATTTACAACCTATAGGTTTTATTCAACTTTGTCAATACTCGGATGGACCTTTATGTTACTGAAAAGTAAAGATTAAAATTTTAAAAATGTTTCCCAATTTTTCTTGTGTCACCTGTTGATAACTAATAAAAAGCTATAAAGTAGCAGAGTTCAAGTCTGTCATAATGAACAGCAGTTTCCAGCTCCATATTGTTGAAGACCCAGCATTTTGAAAAACGCTGTAGACATTTGACACCAAGTACAAAATAGTTTGCACTACCTGCCATTTTTGCCTGTTTTCCCTGTCTTAAGCTGAGTGATTATTTTTTGAAATGCAGTTTTGAGAGTTCATAATTCTTTGTAATTATTTTCCTTTTGGTTTTATTTTGAATATTTTTAATGTTTTCCAGTGTTAACCATTTTTAGTTGTTTTCAATCTTTTGAGTGGATATGAATGTATTAATAGCCCTTGTTATTACATGAGTTGAAAATGGACTCAAAATAATAATAAAACTGTTTATTGCAATAATTTCTGGGACAAGTTATTGTCCAGCAAAATATTTACTGGCTGTTTAGATAAATTGATGAATTGGCATCTTCTTGTTCTCCTTTGGTGGCACCCATCCATCCATCCATCCATTTTCTTTGCACCCTTGTCCCTTAGTGGGGTCGGGAGGGTTGCTGGTGCCTATCCCCAGCTGACGTTCCGGGCGAGAGGCGGGGTTCGCCTTTGGTGGCACCACTGTTCATAAAACAAAAAGCTATAAAGTGGGTCTGAATTTGGCTCTGCCAGCCCTACAGGATGCAGAGTCCTTCTCAGGGTATATTTTATACTGCAGGTAAGTCTAAAGTGATGCCCAACAACTAAATGAAAGAATGTTTTGGTAAATTTACATTTACTTTTACATATAAAGCTGGTGTTCTCTAAACAATGTCACATCATTGAGTGATGTAAGCATCTTCAAAACCACCTGTAAGGTATTAAGCATCAGTCTTGACTTGCTGTATTCTGTCTACAAAATAAAACGGTGTCACATCCTTGGCGCCCTGCCAGGCCGCCACGCCACTCAAGCCGCAGCAGATGAGATCATCCATGCACCAAAGAACCCACTAAACCGAAATGTATTTCTAAATCTGATCTCTGCCAGTTTCTCTTTTAATGTTGTCACCATCGTAAAATTCTGTCATGTTTTTTACCCACATGGAGCCCCACAATAGAAGACCATGAGGTGCTATTTCTTTTATACAACTGTATAATTATTACGGACAAATAAACACTATGTTTGAATGTCCAGTGGAGGATTTCGCTAAATGCAAAGTTTAAAAAAAATATATAAATAAAAAACAAACTTCCCTTGAGTCATTTGTCCTGTCACTTAAAACTATATGCCAGCCAAAGAAGAAATAAAATTTAAATTTTTTAATACAGATCTTTATTTTACTTATGTTAATGTGGATACAACAGCTGTGTTTCCAATTCAAATGTGTGCAAATCTTTATCACTTTCTGCTAATGTTGAAAACACAATTTTGAAATTGTAGTAATAAATAAGAAATGAAGTTAAGATCACACAAGAATAAGCTTGTACTCATGATAAGTCATTAAAATCATGGCAATGGATGTAAGTAGTTACACGATATATTCATATTTCAACCATGGTGTTGGCACTCATCATCTATCATCCATCAGAGAAGACATCAGAGTCTTATTCAGGCATTATACTTGGGAACGGCTATGGGAGCATTTTGGGGACATGGCAATTTTAGAGAAGAACTATGGATTCCACACGTTGAAATAACACACAACTTTTTATAAACTGTGTGAGATGCTGTGACAGCTCTGGTGGAACCAGCTGTACACTGTCCAAAAAAAACATCATCCTACTATTTCCTGTCGTCTTCTTTGTTGTTTCCACCAGTAGTAGCATCTGGATGTTTATCATGCGACTCGTGTGATGCAAAAAAAGACGAAAGTGTCCACTGCAGTTTGGCTAAATACACCTATTTTGACCTGGTCAAAAAACCACCTCATTCTACCGCAAGAAACGTATCGACAAATGTGAGTTTATTCCAAATTATGTTTACATTATGCAAAATTATTTTCATAATTTTAATTTGTGCAATTCTATGGTTAATTGAAGCACAAATTGAGCTAAAGCAGAAGTTCAAGCTGGAAGACTCCGCCCCCATCGTTCACCCATCGACGTCATGCTCATCTCCGACCTCAGCGCTGGATCTCACCCGGCGCGTTCAATCAGCAATCAGGCTCTGCATAAAGGATCCACACCCAAGCTGCCAGCCGCTTCCCAGCTGCGTTCAACCCACCACCTCCCCTTCTCCACCCACATCCTT
>CAEGAF010041749.1:0-10440 GCA_903067075.1 Micropoecilia bifurca | reverse complement strand
AACATGACATGTTTCTTTTCCACTAATTCCCAGATAGCTTTTAATGACTGTTGTTGTATTTATTGTTCATATTTTTTTATTTATAATCTAAAACTATACGATCAAATGGCCTAGAAAATATAATGTCAGAATTCACTATAATTGTTTGTGAATCAAACAGTTGGTTCAGCTTTGTTGTGAGCTGTGTGTTGACCGGTAGAGAGGCTCACTGTGCCATGTGTGTTTTGTCGGCCACTGATTACAGATTTCAATAAACCACCTAAAAACCAACTAACCAGCCTCCGAGTGAGCATAACAGGACGGATGGGAGAAAGAACCAGAGCTGTCACACTTGCTGTCTTTGCTCCTGCATTCCAGTTTTGTTTTGTCCTGGCTCCCTGTGGCTTTTTAAAGTTTTGTTCTTCATTTTTTCATTAAAATTACCAAATCTACTCACCACTTCTGCCTATCTGTATTCAGGACAACTGTCACCATGTCATGACAACTTTGACCAAAGGATAAACACAGCAAGCACACATATACTAAGCCTTAACCATTATCTATGGAAAAGTTGGTTTCATCCAAGACAGAGACAGAGCTAAACACAGAAACTGGGCCAGGAATACTTTCAACAAGGAACAAAGCACTACACAAGTATGCAAGTTAATGACAATAACAGCTTCACCAGTGTTTCCATGTAGGGAAAGGAACTGCTAAACACAGAAACGCTGAGCCAAGAGTAGGGACAGGCAATTATCATACTGTAATTATTGCACTGTTTTTTAACTGTCATAACACTGCTGATTTATTGTGACAAAATCCCAAAACCAATAGTAGCAATAACAGCAAAAGTATTAATGCTACTGTTACTTTTACTAGTTTTCTACTATTGGTTTTGTAAGAGTAGTGTGAGAGTAGTGTGAGAGAGAAAAAAAGAGTATATGAAGTTAATGACAACATCCTTGTCATGAAGTGGGGGTTTGAGGTGGAGAGGAGTGACACAGGTAGACCCAGGGTGAGATGAAAATGATGAATTTAATGAAGATGCTCAAACAGTCTAATACAAGCAGGCAGTATGGCAGAGCGGAAAAAACACAGAGGCTCAGTGCCGGTAGCAACTGAGACTAAATGAAGACGGACACGATGAGCTAAGCCGGCACAGGACTTTACAGTTCTACTGTGCCGGCAGACTGAGACATGTAGACAAACTTTGACAAATTTAGACATTGATTGACATGGATTGACAGGAACCCAACAAAGAACACAGACAACAGGTGGGACTAAATACACACAGGTAATCAAGGGAATGAGACACACCTGGGAGACAATCAACGGGGAAGACGCAGAGACAGAGACTCGAGGAACAGGATCACACAGAACAAAACTCAAAAATAAACACACAGAAACACGGATCATAATCCTATCTGTATAAATTTTAGAGTGGAACGCATGAAGACAAGTGGTTGGAATGTTAGTTTGTTATAGTAGTTTGTGGTAGAAGTAACATATTAATCTAATTTAAATTCAAATTTAACTCAAAGCAGTATGAATTTAAGTAGTACTTTCATGGAAATGCATCTGAGAGTTAAGTCTTCAAACCAGGGTGTCAACCTTCTAACCAGAGTCAGCACTTATCCACCAAAACATATTGGACTAAATTGGTCTACTGACCAGGTGTCAGACTGTTTAACAAATTATGAGGCTAGTGTGAAACACAAGGAATTTCAGAAAACAGAAATGCCCTTTAACCACTATGTCATAATGCAACCTCAGACAAGCTGATGGTAAACTCTAAATAGTCCCTGAAGTGGTGCATGCCTTTATTTATGTTTAGCAGATCACTGACAGAGAAATCTTGTTCTTGAGAACATTCTCTTGGTTTGAGTTGTTGAGCTGCATGCCAGAGGACAGCGGACACACCCAGAACGTGTTCTATTAGAAAGCCGGCTGCAGCAGATTGGTCTTTACATGCAGGGAAACAATATCTCAACACACTAGTATTATCTTTGAGCACACAATCTTACTGCATCCTTGTTATCTGCTTTGTGTCACTACATATCGTCTTTATGTTGCAGCTCTAAACTTTCACTCACACCTTGTTAAAGCAACAACTTGTATTCTTTCATCTGAGCGCAGACTTCATTCAAGCTGTTTTCTACACAGGAAATGATAGACAATATACTTCATAAAATGAGTGAGAACCACAAACAAACTCAAGTGTGTTCACACATTTAAACAAACAAAAAAATCAATTCCATGCAAAGCAGTGAGATGAATGTCTGTACAAGTCTAATAAAACAGTCTGCAGTACAATACAGAAGGAAACACAAACAGTTGAAAGCTCAGTATTATGCTGCAGTATGGTGCTACAAATGGGGTCAATTCTCTAATATACTTGTTGCTCTATGGCCCTTCAAAAAAGGGGCTGAAATTTTAAAAGTAGATGCAAAATCAAGTTCCAAATAGAACAAAATTTGTAGAATTACGTTTACAAGTGAAATATTTTACATTAAATATTACCAAAACGTACCTTACTTTATGTATTCCATAAATCACAGGTGTAACTACACAAGACAGTAGTCTTGTGTTCTGGGTGAAAAAATGTTGCCACAATAGTTTAATCTTCTAGTTATCATCTGTGTTGGATTTTGTTTACTTGGTTTCAAATGAGAAAATCAAAACTTTTGCAGAAGAGAAAGTTAAAAACACATCAGTTATTAATCTAAATATGACCACAGATTTATCTAGCTACCAGGCACTGTTTTACAGATTTAGAGAACTGCCTATGGATTATACCAACAACCAAGGTAAACCTCTGTAATTTTAAATCATATTTGTGCCCATAAATTTTTGTTAATTCTTGTTCATTTCCATGGAAACTCACCCACTTTGAAGATTTCTTGAACTGCAAAATTCAAGAAACTGAAGGAGTGAGAGCAGGGTCCCATTTCAGAGAGCAGGATTATTAAGCCCTGAGTATTTAGCAATAATTTATCACATACGTAACATTTTTCACTTGTTTTTATATCTATTTTTGCAAAGTTATTATAAAATTTGGATACAATATGTTGTGCTGCAACATATTGCCCTGCAGCTTATTATGGGTCAATATATTTTCCGCAACACATTGCTTCTCTTCTATAGGTATTCAAATTTTATAATAACTTTGCAAAATTAGATATAAAAACAAGTGAAAAATGTTAAGCATGTGATAACTTATCACTAAAGCCAACATCTGCTTTGCAAAGCACAAACTGTGAGCATGTTTGTGCTGAAGTCGTACTTGCTCATTGGTCCTCTTCCAAAAGACTGCCAGTGTGAAGACGGCTGTGACTGGAGGGGCCAGGTAGCTTGTCACTGATTGGATGTAGACGTAGAGCTGGCCGCTATTGGCTGATTGAAGGATGGGGATCCACACCACACTCACCACCACCAAGATCACAGTGACAATCCTGGACAAACATTAGCAGTAACAGAATCCAAAGATATTTTGTTATTGAGCTGTTACGGATCACTACATGGTAAAACAGCGTCCTGATGATGAAGTGTACAGGTAATGTAGGGCACCTGCCAACCAACAGCAGCTCCCTCTCAGAGGCTCCAGCGCGGTGTTTTTTCCAGATGTCCATGGTAAAAAGTGTGGAGCTGCTGTTGAAGATGGAGGTCAGAGACGACATCAGAGCTGCCATCATTACTGCTATCATAAGCCCCCTCAAGCCTACAGTCCAAACACACACATACGGAGAGATGTATGCTGGTAAAAACTTAGTGATTGAAATATTCAGAAATTTACATAGGGGAATAAAAACTTACCACTTGGCATGAGCTCAATGACCAGTTTGGGAAAGGCAATGTTGGAACATCCAACCTCTGCTCCACACACCCTTACACACTCCTCTGGATCAACACATCCCACAGTGTCTGAAATATGAAGAATAGTTCAATATCTTCGCAAACAGAGAGGAAAACAAAACCTGTTTCGTTTTCCACCCAGCAGGAAGCTCTTAAGGTGTCGAGTCATGGCCAAACGCACTTTTAATATTTAATATTTTTTAATATTTGTGGAGATTTTGTTGTTTGTTTATTGTGCAAACTGATGAGATGCACATTACTTTATCGCAGCAAGTTTTATTAGCAGGAATGACTGAAAGGCAGTGGCAGATAACTTATTGTTGTATAATATTATAACAGCCTGGAATAAATGTAAACAGATTGCTTCTGCAATCTGTGCCTAAAACCTCTATATTTTTGCATTTGCAATAAGCTGAAAGATTAGCATGAAATCGTCATCAAAATGCTGCCACGTGTAAGGAAACTGCTGCAACAAATTCTTTGCCAGAAGAAAAAAGTATTTAGATGATTATGAATTTCCAGATGAAAGGTTAATTTGCAGTATTCAGGATGTCAAAGAGGGCTCAACAAGAGTCAGCTGTGAATGGATATACAGTTAGGTTAAGACTTTTAGTTGATGACTCTGGAACAGCAGCTATGGAGCCACTTCTTTCTAAGAAGAAAGAAGTGTCTTTAAATCTGAATGTCATTAAAGACTGACAGTCAGCAGGAAGGACAAGTATGGAGAGCAGATATTTTGTATCCGACACTGCTGTTACATCTGACTTCCCTCGTTGCAGGAAATAAAGGAATTTTATATTCTAAGACTTGAGCAAATCTAGAGTCACCACATTAAAATGTATGACTAGTGGTCATGAGATTCCACAGAACATATATCTATTGAAAACCTGTGTACTATTTGTGGAAATCTCGACTAACTAGATTTCATTAGTTGGTCTATTATTTGTAGCAAGTCATGCTACAAATAAGTAGCATTATGTAGCATTATTTGTGTAGAAATAATGCTACACAAATTTGATGTAAGTACATCAATATAGTACACTATTTGTGGATAAAAGATTGTGAGACTATATTTTTTATCACTAATCATAGTAAAAAAAATGTTTCAGCAAATAAGATTAGCCGAGACTTCAAAACACAACATTTGTGTTTGTTGCACCCTTAAAAATAACTTATAAACTCAGATTTTCGCTTTTGTGCTACTTTATGAAACAAATTCCGCAGTTCGAGCGTACAGCGCATGTAGTTTTCTCTTTTCTGTACACATTCACAGGTCGTGAACTTTGAACTCCCATCATGAATTGGGTAGTTCTCAAAGGGGCTTTATTAGGACAGAAATCTATGAAATAAAAAAACAAAGCAGTGTTAGCACATATTTAGCCATAAACCAAATTAATTGTTTTAACCAAATATTATATGAAATGAATGCTTACCCAATAAGATCAATATACTTATTACTTAAACATTATCAAGTTTCTAAAATACTTTCAGGGCTCTACATGTTGTGCCAATTTTTTGACCAAGCCAGATCAAACACTTACTTTCCTTAAACAATTTTTTAGATGACCTTTATGGTCTAATGTAGGTATCTTTATAACATGATATATATTATAAATGTTCTCATGAGATAAGTCATATGTAGAGCTTTATGTGTTTTATTAATGAATACAAAAAACAATAACAAAAAACACTTAATAACAAAACCCTAAGAACTTTTACATTTAATACCTAAAATTCCAGAAAACTACCTCCAAACACCGAATTTATATAAAAACATTTTTTACTATGTTTTATCGCAGAAGACAAAAACAATAGACACTTTAAACTTATGCCATCTAGTCTATTCAGAAATTTTCTTTTACAGAGGAATCTGCAACTACTGCTTTTCACGAGTTGACAGTTGGCTCATTTAGGCTAAACTTTTCTAACACTGCAGCATATCCATTAACGTTCCTCAAAGTCAGCTAATCTTTTTTGCGTGTTTGTTGTTACGTTCTCTTAAGGAGCTGTGTGAAGCTGACACCCCACCCATGTAAAAAAAAAAAAAAGCAAATAGTCTGAGTGATTAGTGCTCTTGTGCAGGTGTGTGGCATTAAAAATTTAGTTTGTGCAGCTTTGGTTTTTGAGGAATTGTTTTTTTTTTTTTCAGGTCATCCAGAGTTCACCACCCCCATACTCCCCCAAAACAAACCAAAGTGAGCTACTTCGTTAGTGCAGCGTTGTGCCGTTAAGATTTTCGTTTGTGCAGCTTTCGTTTGCGAGATATTAAAAGTTATCATTTTGGCCGATAACATCACCAGCCCCCCATCTTGCTCCAAAACAAACTTCTTTAGTTCTATTGGTGCAGGTTTGTGCTGTTAAAAACTCTTCTTCTTCTTCTTCTTCTTCTTGTTTTAAGGTGATTGGCAAACAACTTATATGTGCATTACCACCACCTTTCAGACTGGAGTATAGATTAGATGTCCTAACACTATAATCTTCCCATAATAACTGACTTCCTAAGAAAACTAAAAATGCTGTTAATTACTATATCCTCAGATGATCTTTGTAGCATATTTTTAATATCTAATTTATTTTGATTTCTATTTAACTCTCTGATTAACACCTCTCTTACCAGACTATACTTATTACATTCTAGAAAAATATGCGGCACTGTTTCTGACTCTCCACAATAACTACACAAACCTGTACTATGTTTATTAATTATTTTCAAAGTACTATTTAGCCCTGTATGCCCAAATCTTAATCTGGATATAACATACTCTTCTTTTTTATTCCTATTGCCTTCCCTAAATTCCCCTACTTTTTTTAAATTGTGTAATAAAGTCTTGCCTTTTCTTCTCTATCCCATAATTCCCATAAATATATATTTTACTTACACTTTTGACCTCATTTTTTTCTTATTTTGATATATACCTCAACATTATCCCTTTTTGCTGCACTCTTAACAAATTTATCCGCCAACTCATTTCCTACTATTCCAATATGAGCAGGAATCCAAATTAACTTAACCCGGGATCCATATTTTTTAATTCTAAAAATTGATTGATTAATATTCGCTATGATATCTTGTCTCATTTCTGAATTCTGTTCTAAATTACTTATTAATGCACTACTTGAATCTGAACAAATCAATATCTCCTTCTTTCTTGTTTCCTCACTCCATTCTAGAGCCATTAATATAGCCATTAGCTCACCTGTGTAAACTGTCAATCTATCTGTTACTCTTTTATTTTTCATAATATTTAAGTCCAGAATTATAAATGCTATTCCAATTTTATCATTTAACATTTTAGAAGCATCTGTATGTAAATACTCAGCATATTCTCTATTTATATACCTTTCCACCTCTTTTTTTTCTACTTGTCTGCCTTTTTCCAATAAGGTTAGATCAACTTCAGGTTTTCCACTTAACCAAGTCCATCTTGTGTCCATATTTTCATCTTCTGAACATCCTCCACTAAAACTAACCATCTTAATCTACTCACAGTCCAGATTATGCCAAAACCGCCTTAGAAATCAATTTATTACTTGCCAGAATCGCTTAAACTCTTCCACTCTCAGACAATCTGCGTTCTCCAATCTCGCACGCCTGCTGCAATCAGCTCAAAGTTCTGCTGTTAAAACTACTGCAGCAAAATTGTTTTCAAGTTGGATATTGGATATTCGTGCTCCGCGGAGTGAGCGGCGCCTATAGCTCAAGGTTGATTATGGCCAGCAGTTCTCTACTGCTCCATCCTCAAGCGCTCGGAGGTTCACTTAGGAACCAAACACTCCTAAGAAACAAATGTAAATATATCTTGACTTGTGACCAACTGACACAAAATTCATGCTGTTACACAAAACACACTGTTCTCTAGTGAATTTTTAAGTCATACTCAACATTTGTAACAATTGTAATATTAAAAAAGTATGTTTTTTTTCCTTCAATAGTTTCCAAGTCATGTGCCCTATTCACTCAAAATCAGTGTGAAACTGTTCACTGGAGAGATGAGGTACACTCATTTTTATTGCATTTGAACATTTTTGATATTATTTTAGCATTTTTTTGGTCAAAATTTAGTATTTTTCTTCTATAGCTTCTGGGTCATGTGACCCATTTATGCTGAATCAGTGTGTAATTGTTCTACTGTGAAGATGAGGCACAGCATTTAAACATTATATTCATGTAAGCTTTTAAAAAAACAATCGTATTTCTTACATGCAGAATTACATAAAAGGTGTAAAAAGATCTAAGCTATTGAAGAAAAAAGTAGTAGTCTGTAATAAAACCAGATGTGCCTCATTTATGGTATTTTGGGCTAGTGACGTCATCGGTCAAAATTATAACTTGAATATCTTGAAAACGAAAGCTGCACAATACTGGAGCAAATTTTAACGGCACAAACCTGCACTAACGAAGTGCAACATGGGGACGGTGAACTCTGGATGACCTAGAAAATAACTTTTAATATCTCAGAAACCAAAGCTGCACAACAAGACTCATCGGTACAAACGGAGGTCTAACCACTAAACTCTCTGCTGGACGTTTGGACCCGGTGGAGTGAAGCTCCAGCTTCCCCTCGCGGTCTTAGCATCGCTGATTTGACATGTTTCTCCGCCCGGTTTGGAGGAGGGTGGAGTTCAGCTCTTCTCTTTCCTCACCAACTCCGGAGCCGCTTCACTCCGCCCTGCTGCTTCTGTTCCCGGATTCAATGATTAAGATACACTCACTGCATCAATTAGAGAAAGTTTGAAGGGTTTTTCTAAAAAGTTTAGAACCAAGAACTGCTGTGAACCCGGATACAGTCGTAACAGCTGAGACGTTCACGGCGCGCGGACAAAACCTCCGAGCTCCGACAACAAAGAGGAAACGAGACTCGTCAGCGCAACAGTTAGTCTGAGTCACGCAGTTTTAACTACGGGGGATTAATAACTTCTGTCTGTCTGACGTTGTTTTCACCGTCGCGTTGACTCACCGACAAGTTCAAGCTCATCTACTAGGACATCTGCCGCTGCGCTGTGAGGAGCGGAGTTAAGGTTAAGTATTAAGTTTAGGGTTAAGGTCAAGTATTAAGTTTAGGGTTAAGGTTAAGGGTTAAGGGTCAAGGTTCTCCGGCCCCTTCAGGTGAAAGGCGTGGCTCTGGGACGGAGAACTTGGTTCAGCGACAGATTCAGTTACTGAGCTGTTAGCTTATTAAAATTCTACTAAATGGATCAGTTCATAAAGACTGGAGCAAATCTAGGGTCACGACTCTGAACCGTAATGACTTAGTATTTGAGTCTTGACCGTCGGACGGACGAGAGGAAACTGGGTCAGACTAGTTTTAGTGCTTGTCTGTTTGTTTTAACTGGGCGGTCATGGCGTTGTCTCAGATCCAGTGTCTGGATGACCATCATGTCAACTGGCGCATTAACGAGAACAAGCCGGAGTTTTTCTATAGCGAGGACCAACGACTGGCCCTCGAAGCTCTCATCACCAAGGGCCGCGATGCGTTCAGGGACTACATCCAGACACACGAGGTCCGGGAGTTTCTGTCCGACACGGAGCTGCAGCGCGTCTGTTGCACCGCGGAGGCGTATCGACCCGGGTACGAGAACCTCCAGAGGCCAGAGACCCCGGGGCCGGGGAACCTGACTCCCGGGTCCGGGGAGGAAGCAGAAGACGGGGAAGTGTCTCTCGCATATTGGCCGGACCGGTCCGAAGCCTCGGTGGCGGAGTTGGACCTTGGCTGGCCTGAGGCCATTTCATACCGAGGGGTCACACGCGTGACCGTGTACACGCAGCCCCCCACTGAGGGCCACACGCACATCAAGGAGGTGGTTCGCAAGAGCATTGCATCAGCCCAGAAGGTATGTGATGAGGAGGGAAATGGCGATAATAATGATTTTATTGGTAGAAAGTAATAATATTGGAAGTTTTCCTCCAAAAACAGAATATGAGCTAAATCAGGACAGCTAGAAACCCGAGAGAGAGAATAGGGACAAAATGGGTTTTAATTTTCCCCAATTTCTTTTATTGTTTCTCAACCTTATCTATGCAAATATGACAACTAATGATTTGGAAATGTAAAGATGCTAAGGTACAGGCTCCCTGTTGCAACATTTTATTTTAAATTACATTTTTAGTCGACCTGATCCTGAACTTTGTTATCACCATCTGACAAAAATTGGTATAAAATAATTCTTTAATGACTGTAGTAGTGATATTTTTAATAATTTTACAGACAAATGCTTCTCAAGAAACAATATAAATGTTATTTAAAATAGCAAAAAGTCCATCTGATGGAGTTGACAGAACTGAAGGTGGTGACAAACTAGTGAGTAAAATGAAAAACTTGATACATGTGAAGTAATGCAACTTATGTAAAATACATTAAAATGAATTAATTGCACATTTAAGTGAGATTTGACAACAATTTCACTGAGTCACAAAAATCTGAAGGAGTTGACAAAAAGCCAAACTACCTCAATTTATATGATGTTAATCTGAAGGAGGCCATATTGTAGCTCATCAGGTCCATGAAATCTTTACAATTTACCAAAATTAAGCTTTTATTTCACAAAATTTCATCAAAGTTTTGTAAAATGTCAGTTACGGTGTTGACACATCATGGTTGTGACAAAAAA